>CALYDF020010020.1:0-10290 GCA_944474145.2 Dicrocoelium dendriticum
CGGATTGCGCACTAGTCGTCGTAAGCGCATCAATCTCGAAGTAGTCACTAAAATAACCTATCACAATCAGATAGTTCCTTCCATATTGAGAAAAAGTGTTTAGTGCAACCATCTGCCAGGGTCTGTCAGTAACGTCACGTACGTACGTACGCGTGCTCTGCATGCTACACAATTGAAGACGTAGTCACGTATTTGGCTGGTCATTCCTGGCCAGAACAACAGCTCTCTATTCCTTGCCACGCAGTTTTCGGTTCCTAAACGTGCACAATGTATCAGCTCCATCATCGAACGCTGCAGTGCCTTTGGTCCCACTATTCTGTTGCCTTTGAATATTTATCCATCCTGAGTAATGTGTTCGTCTCGAAAATGGAAGAATGGAGTCAGCTCCTCTGGTAACTTTTCCTTGTCTTCGGGCCATTCGTTCACGATCCTGTGCTTCAGTAGCCTACACAATTCGTCCTCCTCAGTGTATCGTTGGAGATGCTGCAAGCGTTTCTCATTGACGGCGATCAGCTGTGTTGTATGGACAAAATCCGGGTCTTCTTCCTTTCCTGGCCGGTCTGACAGTTGCGCTCTTGACAGCGCGTCCACAATGTGCATCTGGGACCCTGGCCGGTAGACAATCTCTAGATCATACTTCTGCAGACGTATAACCATCATTTGCAGGCGGCATAGAACAACAAAAACGGCTTGTTGGCGATCGACACTAGGATCTGGTGGTGGGCAAAAGCGGGGGTTTGCGGCCAAATATATAGTAATTGAAACGCTCCACGCCTTAAACCGGTGCAAGCATTTCGTTCTCTATTTGCGAGTAACGACGCTCGGTCTCCGTTAGCGTCCAGCAGCGAAAGTCGACAGGCTTAATTTTCTGCATGAGTATGGCTCCGATACCATACTGACTGCTGTCACACTGGATCTCGAGCGGGAGTGCTGGGTTATAGTAAGCGAGAACAGGGCGCTCGTGATCAATACCTTTATTTTCTGAAAAGCTCTCTCCTGCTCCGCGTCCGAATACCACTTCTCACCCTTATGCGTCAGTTTTCGTATCGGTACCATTACATCGGCTAATCTGGGCTAACGGCTTTCACGTCAGTAGGAGGAGGCATCTGTTTGATGGTCCCGACTTTCTCTGGGTCTGGTTTCAGTCCTTCGGAGCTTAGCACGTGTCCATAAAACACCACTTCCGTCTTACGCAACTCGATCTTCTCTCGTTTTCGCTTGCTGTTTTTTTCAAAACACCGCTGCAAAATTTGATGAAGGTTCTTGTCGTGCTCCTCTCGCGTTGCGCCAAAAAGCAAAACGTCGTCTGCTACAAAGAACGTTCCTGGCAAATCGTCTAAAGCCTGCATCCATCGTTTCTGGAATATCTCGCTAGATACATTCAGTCCAAACGGTAAACCAACGCAGCGGAAACGCCCGAAAAGTGTCCCAAACGTGGTCAGGTAGCTTGACTCTTCGTCAAGTAATACATGCCAAAACTCAAAAGTAAGGTCGACTTTAGTGAATATTCTAGCTCCAAATAGCACCGGAAGTACGTCATTTAGCGTCGAACTGTATAATGCCCCTCCTGAGTGCGGCGTTAAGTGGTTTTGGATAAATGCACACGCGTAGTTCTCCGGATTTCTTAGTAACGATTACCACCTGGCTAACGCAATCTGTCGGCTCCTCAACTATGGCTATTACACCCAACCTAGTGAGATGTTGCAGCTCGTCTAAAAATTTCTCACGTGGGGCAGTAGGCACCTTTCTGGTCGGCAACACCACTGGCTTAGCGGATTCTAGTAAAGATAAATGAACGCACCCTTCGAGTCTCCCTACGACCTCGTCAAACACGCCTGGGTACCCGTCAACAATATCTATGTTATCTTCACACCAATGGCCGAAATTTTCATGGTTAAAAGAGACAAAACCGAGGCTCTGAATATAATCAATAACCAAGATGGGCATAAAGTCTCCTGAGACTGTAAGGAAACCGAGTTGGTGTTCTGCGCCGTTTTTCGGATTGATGGTCTACAACTTGGCGGTGCCTTTCGGCAGCAGCTTTGAACCATTCCATATTCTGAGGCAATGTTGCGTCCTGTCACATGTCATTCCCACACAGTGCTTGTCAGGTAGGATGTTGACAGTAGACCCTGAGTCCAGTTGAAAGCGCACCGGTCGTCCTCGAATCAAAAGCGTCGCGAAAAAACAATAGTGTTCTCCAGGATTTTCAAAGTTGCTTATCGAAAATTCTTTTAACTGTTCGTTGATGCTCTCGACTACTGGGCTGGCCTTAGCGGATCTGCAACAGCCAACAAATTGGTTTAAAATGTTTTGGAAAACTGGTAGCTCGGGTTGATAATTCACTTGCTCATTTGTTCGCCGAGCTGCGAAATTGGTTTGCAAACGTTTCACCGTCATGCGAGACGGCATCATCAGTGCGTCGAGATATGCAGTGTAATCTCGCGGATTGGATGGTCGACCCGTGATCGGCGTGCAGGTGACATTTCGAAAGTGACGGCTTCGATCTGCGTCCCGTTATCTCTACCCATTTCCCCCTGGCGGAGGTCGTTGCTTTGTTGTTCCTTTTCAAGCGGCGTCTCATAATTTCTCTAAGTTCTCTCCGTCGGAGGGGTTGGTAAACCGGGTCAATCTCGATATGCATGTTGATCGAGTCTTTTGTTGAGTACCACGCTTCCAGGAATTCCCTTGCTTTTCTTGTTTCACCTCGTGCCAGGACTTCTGTGTTGGCCCAATCGAAGCTGTGTTCTTTTTCATCCACGTGTGCTGAGACTACCGAAGATGCATAGTGTTTTTTTGCATGCTCTTTTATGCTTTTGTAATCTTGTTGTTAATTTTCTGCCTGTTTGGCCAACGTAGTCCTTTTCGCAATTTCTACAAAGTAGTCTATATACAACATTGCTTTGCTCATGAGCTTCCAGTTTCTCTTTCGGTTTCGACAGAGTTTTTCTCAGTGTAGCAGTTGGTTTGTGTGCTGCGATAAAGTGATGTTGTTTGAATAGTGTTGCTGCCATTTCGGATATATTCTTCATATAAGGTAAAACAACGCGTCTCTCCGTCGTTGGTGTAGACTGTCCTGTTTGGTTTGTTGTGGTTCAGACACCTTCGGATGAAGCTTCGTGGATATCCGTTGAGTTGGAAACATTTAAATAGGTGCTTCTCTTCTTGTTGCTTTGCCTCCGTGGTACTGCAGTGTGTTTGCACTCTACCAAATAGTGTCCGCACAGAGTTTACTTTGTTTCATTTCGGATGGTTACTGTTAAAGATCAGAATTTGGTCCGTATGTGTCCATTTTCTGTAAACTGATGTTTGCAACCTCCCATCCATAGTTCTGGTTGCTAATACATCCAGGTAAAGCGGTTGGTTTTCCTTCTCCATTTTCATCGTAAACCGGATGTCTTCAATGGCGTTGTTCAATAGTTGCTGTGCGACTGTACCTTGATTTCGTTTGATGATCACAAAAGTGTCGTCAACAAATCGGACCCACAGTTTCGGATTAATGAGTGGGAGTACATCTCCCTCCAATTTCTGCATTACCATCTCCGTGATGAGTTCCGATATAGGTGATCCCATTGGCGCCTTTCAATCGCTCGTAGATCATCCCGTTGAAAGAGAGGTAGGTTGACAGACACAACTTGAGTAGCTTGCATACGGTTTCGGTTGTTAGGTTCCCGATTGGTTGTTCACTGCTGTTTAGGCGTTCTGTGATGACTGTTGTTGTCATTTGTAAGTTTACACACGTAAAGAGAGCAGTCACGTCGAAAGATATCATTGTTTCATCATCATCGATTCGCACGTCTTTGAGCTTTTGTAGAAATTGCCGGGCATTATTAATGGAATATTGCGATCCACAGGTCAGATGTTTGAGGCGTCTCCACATTTCTTTCGCCAAGTTGTAGGTGGTTGTTCCTGGTAGTGACACGATCGGTCGTAACGGTGCATCAGCTTTGTGTACCTTTGGGAGTCCATAGAATTGCGCGATACTCGAGTCACCGGCTTCCATTCGTTCTCTCTTCTCCTTCGTGATTTGATTCTTTTCTTGAAGTTCGGTTTAATTTGTTTGTCAGCTGTGAGGTTAGATCGGTGTCAATGCACTTGTAGGTCGTTGTGTCGTTTAAGAGACGTACAGCTTTCTCAGTGTACTCCACTTTATCCATTATAACAGTCATCCGTCCCTTGTCCGCCGGCAGGTTGATTATCGGGAATGGGTAAAACTCACGGGACACAGATCGAAGCAGCCACTTTCGAAAAGTCACCTGCATGCCGATCACGGATCGACAATGCAATCAGCAAGATTACACTCCAAATCTCGACGCCCTGATGATGCCGCCTCGTAAGGCGGTGAAACGCTTGCAAACAAAATTTTGTAGCTAGGCGAATAAATGAGCAACTGAACAATACACGTTCAGTTGGAAATATGCGACTTTCGTATTGCTATTGCACGTCCATTATATGTTGGGATCGTTGTTAAGAACAAGAAATTTGAGGCGATGCTTGCGGGACGATTGATGTGCACCAAGAATAAGCGCAGTCACAGAACTAAACTTTCCGGAACACCAACTTTCACTTTAACCGAGTTAGAAAGTAACCCTCGAAAACGCAGATGCAGTTCCCGCTGGCGAAACTGGTTGCCGATCCATCTAAGGACAGGATTTTTGCTTCCATAACTCAGTAGACGGAGGCAGGCTGCAATGCTCAAGACAGTCTAGCGACTTGGGAATGTCCAGGTAGGTGATATCAATCCTGGCGCAATTATCCGCCACCTCCGACCAAATCAAGCGCTAAAGCTGGTCCAGACCAGTGTAATTTTGTGCCACTTTAAGAGGTATTCTAACTATAGAAAGGCTTTTTCTTTTATCTGAGAATAACTCAGGTTGAAATTTCGCGCCAGTAATCGGTAGTCATGTGTCGGTTTGTTAATAGCATGTACAAAAACCTCGTCTTGCTAGACCTCAACACCCTTCAGATCTTTCACAATGGAGTTCATCACATCTTGGAATATGGCTGGCGACACCTTAAGACCAAAGGGAAGAAATCTACAGCGATACCACCCAAAAGGTGTATTGATTGTGGTCAGTTCACTAGACTCATCAGTCAGTGGTATCTGCAGTCTAGCCTCGAGAAAATCTTGGATCCGTGTAGGCGCGAGAGAATAGAATCAGGTTCTTCCGTGACATAACTACGCTGCAGCAGCTTCGAATTAGGAGTGACACGGTAATCACCACAAACTCTCGGTGTCTGCCCATCCGGCTTTAACGGTGTGACAATAAGTGTGGCCCATCGTGAACTTTGTACTGGGACGAGAATTCCTGATTCACAGAGACATAAGTACCTTTCGAACAGGTTCTCTAAGTCCAAATGGAAGTACACGTTGTTTACAGAAAACTGGATCACCGGCCACTTCCAACTTAACAGGCGGAATTCTCATTCCACCAGAGGTAACCGAACAATCGTGCAATAAATCACGAATTTGGGTGTCAGTATCAGTATGTGACAGAAAATTGACACTTATTTTAAGTGCCTGCATAACTTTAAGACCGAGTATGGACGGGCCATGACGTATGACAACAAATTTACACTCGACAGGCTTCAAATGCTTATCTAGCACTAGTAAGGTACAACATCCTATCACCGGAATGGTATGACCAGTAATACCTTTAATAGTGATGAGTGTAGAATCAAGCTGAGCGGCAGGGTACAGATGATCGAGACTCGTCTTAGAAATAACAGACTCTACGCCACCGGTGTCAACAATGAAACGATGTGACATACCATTTCCGAAACGTAACGGGTTGTATAAATGGCCACTGGTATTCACAGCCAATGTCAGCGAATGAAATCGTCGGGCAAGTTTTCTGTGGGATCATCAACTTGTTTCACAACATTACAACGTCTGAACTGGCGACAAACACTACGAATATGTCCAACTTTCCCACAATGATGACATTTGGAATTCCGATGCGGGCAGGTATACCGTGAATGCAACTATCCACAAGAGACACATTGTCCAATATTTCTATCAGCTTGACCACACTTTAAACTGTCTAAATTTCTCGGTGCATGAGATACACTAATTCCGTGTGGTTTGAAAGAGTTGATTTGCCCCGGTTTTCTCTTCTCGGCATGAACTCGGCGACTGGCTGAGCCAAACAAGACTTGATGATCAACAGTCGTCTGGCTTCTTGTAATATCAGAAACATCCTGATAATTCAAACGGATGGATTTTACGTGATTGTAAGTAGGCGATGGAAGTGATAGGAGCTGACGATATAAACCGGGATTATTTATTCCAGCAATTAAGCGATCTCTGAGGCATTCGTCAAGTTTGTCTCCAAAGGCACAAGGTGACGCTTGAAATCGAAGTTGGAGAATAAAATCACGAATAGACCGATTAGGTTTGTAAAATCCAAAAGGAACTTTGATGTAACCCCAAACCTGATTGCTTACCTGAGGACACGGTATCTCTTTTCCCTGATTATCTTGCACATTTACACTGCTTTTCTGTGTTTTACAAGCGGTTCACATATCGCATATTTATTTCTTACACTCCATCACTGACACATCCTTGAGGTTTCAAGGTCATTTTTATTATTATGTTACTGTGACACTGCCCAAATACTCGATCCGCCCCACGCTGGACAGTTTCTGCCCACTTGCATTACGATTGCGAAACCTATTCGTAAGTCATGTACTGTATTTATTATGCCTTATAGAACCACGGTTACAGGATAATTCGTTTTCTTCTTCTGCCCAGACCGTGCGTTAAGTCTAGGTTTATCTGTTCGTAGTTTTTAGTTTAGTTTTCGTACGACGTACTTAGTTTAGGCTTAGTGACGTTGGTACAAGGTTGACGGATCAGAAAGTTGAATTTTACTCTTTCCGCAACCACGAAATTTTCCGGTAGTAAGTGAGTTAAAAGGAGGTCCCGCAACTTGTCATATGATAATTTCGATGGCAGCTGTGGGTAAGCCAGATTTTTTAGAAGTGGATTCGCCTCTCGTCCAATAACAGTTAAAAAGTGGGCAGATTTAAGATCTTCGCGAAGGTCATCTTTTGTGAGCCCCCATAACTCGAATCTCTCCATGTATTCTTGTAACTCCCGGGGAGATGCATTTACGTTGAAGAATTCGATGGTTGTATTCATTTGGAAATAAACGCTGACCGCGACGCCAATTATGGTGTTCTGAATCGGAAAATAATTGAACTCCACCCAAACTAGTCACGACTCGGAATATGAACACCAGAATTGGAATTCGAATTTTGCGGGTGTGTATTCTACATCAAAAAAAGGTTAAAAGAATAACAATAAACAATCACTGAGTATTGTTTGTACAATTATCACAACTTCTCCCACCCATCGTCAATAAACCTTTCCCATCCTGACCCTAACCCTTATTATCGCGCTCTGCTTTTATTCAATTGGATTGCACGATCTTACGGCTCTGAGGTGATCTAGTCCCACTGACTTGCCTCTTTCTCTTTGAATGCTGATATGCTACTCTGACTTAAGTGGTATTCGCTATGCAGACTCAACGCTCTTGTCCCCCTACCCGGAGATTCTGCTTGACACGCTCACCCTCTGTTGTTGCGGACCTTTACCTGCCTTTAATTTTACGCGCTATTCCTACGCGCCGACTAATCTAGTCTCGCTAGATCAGCCACTTGTTTCCAGTTTTACTTAAAGTTATTCCACGTTACAAATCTTGGTTCGGCTGACTCGACGTCTTGCTCACATCACCTGGAAAGCCTCGTAGGCTCCCTCACCCCTTATTAGTAAACCTTTCTCATACCGACCCAAACCTTTTCTTATCTCGCTTTCTCTTTTCATTCCCCCTTTTTAATTGGACGGCCAGCTTTAATGCCCTGCCGTGATCCTGTCTCACTGGACTAGTCTGTTTATCTCTGCTTCCATGCTGCCGTACCTTAAACGGCATTGGCTCCGCAGAGTTAAGTCTATTACCCATACTCTGAGGGATTTATCGACTGGAATCCTCGTTATTGTTATAGCCTTTTTCTTGTCTGTATTCTACGACCTAGTCCCAAAGCGCCAATTAATCCAATACCGCTTAGTCGGCCTCGTACTCACTGAATTCATTTGGACTTCTGAGACATCACTTCTATTGGTTTGGCTGACCTAATGGTGCTGTTTACACTACTTGGAGAGCCTCGTGGGCTTTTCCACTCTTTACCAACAAACCCTTCTCACCCCGACCCTAACATTTTCTCCTCTCGCTTTCTGTTTTCAATCCCTTTTTAATCGGACGTCCGGCTTTACTGCATCGCCGTGATCTTGGCTCACTTGCCTAGTCTGTTTCCCTCAGTCTGCTACTATGCTACTAAGACTTACGCGGTATGCACCCCGTAGTCTTAACATGATGTTTCCCTTAAATTTAGAGCCTGCTTGACTTGCTCACCATTTACTGCTGGCTCCTTTCTTACCTTTACTACATGTCCTTATCCAAACGTGCCGACTAATCAAGTCCTACCCGATCAGCCTACTGCTCTCCGGATTTATTCAGAATTCTGTGACGTCGTCTCTCTCTGCTCGTGTGACTCCAATATCACTTTACATTTCCTAGAGAGCCCAGTGGACATCTCTCACCCATCGTCAATAAACCCTTCTCAACCTGTCGCTAATTTATGTTTTATCGCGCTCTGTTCTCAATTGCTCTTCCACTGGCGGTGTGGTGATCTAGTCCACCGATCATTTTCCTTCTCTCTGATTGCTGGTATGCTACTCTGACTTAAGTGGCATACGCTACACAGACTCAACGCTCTTGATCCCTTACTACGTGAGGCTGCTAGACTCTTTCAACTTTTGTTACAGCCTCTTTTCCTGCGTTAATTTTACGTGCTATTCCTACGCGCCGACTAATGTAGTATCGCTAGATCAGCCACTTTTTCCAGTTTTACTTAGAGTTATTCCACATTACAAGCCTTGGTTCAGCTGACGCGACGTCTTGCTTACATCACCTGGGAAGCTTCATGGGCTCCCTCACTCCTTATTTGTAAAACTTTCTCCTACCGACCCAAACCTTTTCTTATCTCGCTTTCTCTTTTCATTCCCCCTTGTTAGCTGGACGGCCAGCTTTAATACCCTGCCGTGATCCTGTCTCACTGGACTAGTCTGTTTATCTCTGACTGCTCCCATGCTGCCGAGCCTTAAACGGTATTGGCTCCGCAGAGTTAACTGTATTACCCCACATTATTGTTATAGCCTCTTTCTTATCTGCATTGTACGACCTAGCCCCAATGCGCCGAATTATCCAATCCCGCTTAGTCCGTCCCAGACTCAATGAATACATATGGACTTCTGAGACGTCACTTCTGTTGGTTCGGCTGACATATTGGTTCTGTAAACACTACGTGGAGAGACTTGTGGGCCTTTCCAGGCTTTACCAATGATCCATTCTCATCTAGACCCTAACCTTTTCTATTGCTTTCTGTTTTCGCTTCTTTTTAACTCGGACGTCCGGCTTTACTGTCCTGCCGCTATCCTCTCTCACCTGACCCGTCTGTCACTTTCTGCCTGCTTCTATTTACTATTATCCATGGCCTTTTCTCTTATTGCGCTCCAATTTTTATTCCCACAGTTTACACTCATTGCGCCTATCCAAGTTATCCTCGTGCGCATGATCTCATTCGCTCTGAGCTCGCTCCTGAGTATTGGCGGCACTCGGACCATTGCTAAGTAAATAAATAAATAAATAAATATTTTATTCTCGACTATGCGAGGCACGCTCATGTAGGCATGATCAGATATGTACAACGGTACAAACATTATAATGCAATTGTAACAGTAACGCAGAAAATTGTTCATATATCCATGATTGGAACTGTACAATGTTGAAAATGCGAAACAATAAGTTGGCTGTCATGAGATACGGGACCTCAGCTAATAAGAGATTGAGAAACCTGAATGATCCACTGAAAGGTAATGGAAGGGCCCGCACACAAGGAAGGAAAAGGGCAACGTATGGTAGGATGTAAAACGACAACAGTATATACAGATGTAGAAGTCCCAGTGTAACGATCCTATGTAGAATTGTGACGCTAGTTGACCTGCCAGTGTAAAGTTATGGGCTGTGACTTTATTCGGTGGCGAGTCACATACGCCACGTTGCAGTGTTGTTAAACGGACATTTGTGGCTTTTTGTAGGGAGAACGCTTGCCAGGCGAAAACCCACCACGTCCTGGAACACTGCCACCAATCCATTGAATGGCAAATTGTAACTGGCTGTTTCTTGTTAAAAGTCTGTTTGCTCGGTTATTCGCAGTCAGGTTGCGTCC
>CALYDF020010021.1:0-10333 GCA_944474145.2 Dicrocoelium dendriticum
CGATCATTCTTCTCAGTATCCACAATACTGTGAAGGAAGATGTCGGTCGTTGTTCCACAGGACTAGTCTTCAGTACGACACCGAAACTTTCTGAGAATAAGTGCTAGATTCCAGGGTTTCCGGCGAACTTGATCCTACGTCGTGTTGCATGACTGGAACAATACTTCAGCGCCATGCGTCTAACGCCAGAGCGATTCACTTCTCGAAACCACCACATTCACCCTGACTTGCGCACATGCCCCTTCGTTTTTGTACGCATTGATGCGGTTCGCAAGCATTTGACAATGCCTTAGGAAGGCCCATTCATAGTCATCGCACGCAAAGAGACTTATTTTGTATTGGACAGAAATGCTTCTAAAGACTCTGCTAGTATAATTGCATAAAACCAGCCTACGTCGAATTCCAGTCACCGCAACTGACTCCCGACACTGACGCTGAACAAACTCCGCCACAGAGCACTCCACTCACTCAACCGATGTGCGACTCCAGTGCTCTTTCTCCTCCCTAATAAGCACCTGTCACAAACTCAGATACACAGAAGCGTACACAACTTGAATGTGCAGTTATTCTTTCTTTTTAAACTAGCTACTCACATCAGATGGCACATATCTAGCGTACATTTTCTTGACTCAAGCTCTAGGGGGGCAGGAGTTCTGTAAATGCAACGAGTTTCCTCGACATCATATAAAAACGAATATCCAGTGAAGTTCACAGCACGGCCCTTAAAGGCGAACGCAAGTACTAGGAACGAAAGGGTTTCCAACGTCCCTAAGAAAAAGTGTTCGTAACGCTACCATTCAAAGGCGACCAAAACGACGTCAATCTATGAACAAGTGATACTACGTCGCGCAAGCTTGTGAGGCGGAACTCAGTCCTTCAGGGACAAGCGTTTATTCGGCAAAGCCAGCTAAACGAGAATTACAGCAAGTTTAACAAGCCAAACTCCTCGTTATAATTTGCAGGTTCGATTCCATAACTAACAACCCTTTTGAGTCGATGTGATTCCTCCTTTGCCTTATTTAAACAAACTGTGATTCACTCACTCGAATATCGTTCAGTCTGAGTCCAGTAATCGAATCCAGCACGTTCGCCTCCCATTGGCTGTTTGGCTCGCTCGGATCTGATACTGCCATCACATCCTCCCATTTTCCCTGTTCTTGCGCCTCCATATTGTTATCCACCCCGTTCATCTTGCCATTCCGCCTCGTCTTCGCTATATTTGCGGCTATGGTTGCCTTTGCCCACACCATCTGCCACTCCACTCCCAATCCACACTGTTTTCTCCGGTGACGACTCTAATGTACTCGATTTGTTCTGAACGTTTTCCTTCCAAGTTTTATTTTGTATGACCTGACACCAACCATCGTAGTCACCACACCTTTCTTCCACCGCTCTTGACTATCGGGCAATGGTTGAACCCACACTTCTTCTCCCACTGTTGGTTAAGACAATACTCGTACACCGCGGTCAAAGTACCATTTCGGAGTGGTCATTCGTCGTCTCAGCTTTTGCTGTAATCGTTTGTACCGTGGTGAAACTGGGCGCAAAAGAATGTCAGATGCCGACATCAGCATTCTAGTCCTTCGGCTCTATAGGCGCTGCACCGGGCTCAAACCGATATTCGTTGAAGGAGTGTTGCGATTCTCCAGTAGCATGAGGTACGCGTCCGCACCAGTTGCTCTAGCCTTTAATAACAGTCGCTTGGCCTGCTTCCCTGCCGACTCCGCATTTCCATTCAATTGACTGTGATATGGGTTGGTTTGTTGGTGCATGAATCCCCACTTGGTTGCGAACGCCTGGAATGCACCGCTGGTCAACTGGGGCCCATTGTCAGAGACCAGCTCCTCCGGTATACCTTGTCGCACGAATTGACATTGGAGCTTGTGGATTACTGCCTATGTGATGGTAGTGGTGATTAGATCGATTTCAAAATAATCACTATAGTAATCCATCTTGAGTAAGTAATCTTGCCCGGTATCACGGAATAACTCCACCGGCACCTGCCACGGTCGGTCAGGGACATCATGCCCCATCATTGGTTCCCTGGTCTGTAGCATTTCATGATGGTTAACTTGACCCGCCATTCCTGGCCAAAAGATCAGTTTTCTTGCTCGGTTAATGGTATAGTTGGCATCCAGGTAAGCGGGATGAACGTATTTCCGCATTTCTCCTCGGAGCGAATGCGGAATAAGAATACCGCTTCCCTTGAACAGCAAACCATCATAAACAGAGAGTTCGTGCCGAAAATTGAAGCAGGGTGTTAGTTCCTTCGGTAGCTGCTTCTTTGTCTCTAGCCTTTCATTTAGAATAATTTTTCGCAAAGCTGAATGTGTTGCTTCTTCCACTGTGCGGCGCCTTATTACCTTTAGGTGATCTTCTATCGCTGCCAGGTGCTGTACTTACGTTACTGCTTCGACCTCTTTTAGATTATGCTCGGGTACTATCAGATAAGCTCTTGACAGTGTGTCCGCGCTGAACATCTGTGCTCCAGGTGTATACACAATATCCACGTCGTACTGTTGAAGCCGGATAAGCATACGCTGAAGACGACGAGGAACGACGTGCAGCGGTTCCCTGACTATTGACACAAACGGCTTGTGGTCGGTATACAACGTGGTCATTCTTCCGAAAGCATAGCCGTTGGCACGCTCCACGGTATAGACTACCACAAGCATCGCGTTCGCTGTCTGCGCATAACGCTGCTCGGTCATGGTGAGTGCTCGGCTGCGGAAATCCAAAAGTATTCCATTCTGTAATAGAACAGCACCTATTCCGTCTTGATTACTGTCACATGGTAGCTCCGAAGGCTGCGCTGGATCGTAATACCCGAGTACAAGCGCGTTGCCGATGGTGTGCTTAATAGTTTCGAATGCGATTTCCTGTTCTTTTCCCCAACTCCACTTTACTCCTTTGTGAGTTGACTTCTTGATCGGCTTCATGATACCAGCGAGTCTTGGTATAAAACGGCTTGTTATTCATCATACGGTTTAAGCGATGGATTCGCTTGATGACGTTAGGAGGCGGCAGCGCTCGAATTGCCTTAACTTTTCCTGGATCGACCCTGACCCCTTGTGTTATTAACAAATGTCCATGGAAAAGCACTTCGTCCTTCCGAACTTCATCTTTTCACGTTTAAGCTTGATGTTATTTTTCACACAACGCTGTAAGAAACGGTGGAGATTAGCGTCATACACTTTTTCTGCCGAGCCATAGATGAAAACATCGTCTGCTACGCATGTTACACCATCTAAATCATCTACCGCTTGCACCAATCACTTTTGAAAAATGTCATTCGACATCTTCGAGTCAAACGATTTAAACACAGCCTACGTTAACGCTCGAACGATGTTTAAAAGGTAGTAAAGTAATTGGATTCACCATCAAAAACTACGTGCTAGAATGCCGGAGTGAGGTCTACCTTCGTGAAACAATTAGCTTTGGCCAAACGCGGCGAAATCTCTTCTAAGGTAGGTAGCGCGTAATGCTCTCCACGCAAGGCCTCATTCAACGGTTTTTGGTCAATACACACATGCAGTCCGTCCATTTTCTTCGTAGTGATTGTGACCTGACTAACCCAGTCGGTTAGCTCGTCGAGTTTGGCAATCACACCCTCTCTCACTAATTTGCTCAATTCAGCGGAGAACCTGTCAAGCAGTGCAAATGGAACTCTCCTAGCTGGTAGCGTTGTCGGTCGTATCAAAGGATCTAAGGACAAGTGAGTGATCCGCTCAAAATTTCCCAAACCTGAGCCAAACACAGAGGGATACTGGTCAGTTATATCGGTTTCTCCTTGGCAGACATGCCCAACAAAACCGAGAGATTGGATCAAATCAATGCCGAGAATCGGCGTGAGCTCCTCCTCCACGATCACAAACTCCAGTCGATGTGAGATTCCGGCTCTTGGGTTAACCACTCCGATTGTAGCTGAGCCCTTCGGATGAAGTTTGGAACCATTCCACATATGCAGGCAATCTCGATCGGATCGAATGCACACTCCGGAACAGTGCTTCCTTGGTAGAATGTTGATAGTATCTCCTGTGTCTAACCGGAATCGTACGGCGTTGCCTTAGGTCAAATGACTCGCGTAGCCACATTTTTGCGCTACCCTCCGAGACACATTGCCAATGGAATGTTCTGCATCTGCGGGGGACTTGTCACGAACGACCGCACTCACATTGGTTGATTGGTAGCAACAAGCAAAGTGGTTCCTTCTTCCACATCTGGCGCATTTCCGTTCCCACGTCGGACACTGTTCGCGGGTGCTCGGATGTCCGTTGAGCAAAATTTGCTGCTCTCCTGTCTCACGAAGCTTCGCCTCCGGAAACGGCACATAATTCTGCAGCTATTGTGAGCGTAATTTGTTGGTACTGATGGGCGGTTGAGGACACAATGTGGCAGATACCAATACACTGCTGGAGCGATAAGTCGCATTGTCGCAAAAGCCGCTTTGTCCTACTTTCATCATTGACTCCTAGAACGATCCGATCGTCTATGAGACTGTCGCCCAAACATTAACACAAATTACAAGACCGGGCCATAATCTTCAATTCTGTGATGTACGCGTCGACTGATTAGTTTGGGCCTCTGTTGTGCGAACAAGGATAGCGCTGGTAGGTCACTGAACTATCAAATGACCGTCTCTAAATTATTGGGATTTTCGCCTTTGTCGTAGTGCAATGTTGCTGGAACAGGGCGCGCGTCATCCCCGGCTGCTTGTGGAAATATAGTCAAGCAATACGTCATCGGTTATTCTTCCAAACGTAATAAGGTACAGCAATCCTCCCACTTGCTATTTCACAGTCGCCAATTACTCGCCAAGGGCCGTTAACCCACGTTCAGTGGGGTAGGCATCTTAATAGACGCTGGTGATGCAAACAGCATCCGCGCGCCGCCGATGGGCTTCATCTTTGTCTTCTCTGACACCATGTTGCAGGGCTCAGCCCTTCAGGAACAAGCGTTTATTCGGCAAAGCCAGCTAAAAGAAAATTACAGCATGTTTAACAAGCTAAACTCCTCGTTATAAATTGCAGGTTCGAGTCCATAACTAACAACCCTTTTGTGTCGATGAGATTCCTCCTTTGCCTCATTTAAACAAACTGTGATTCATTCACTCGAATATTGTTCAATCCGAGTCCATTAATCGAATCCATCACGTCCGCCTCCCATTGGTTGCTTGGCTCGCTCGCTTGGTCCATCAGCTCGCTCTGATCTGGTACTCCTATCACAATTTGTGTTTTTGTACCAAGTTGACAATTTGCTGTTTAAGCCCAACCTGGACAGGTCAAACTCTCGAGTTACCGCCTCCATCATTTACCTGTTATATTGTACTTGCTGTAGCACGTACGTTGGCCCAACCGGGTGAATACTGTTCACAAGGATTTCAGAGCATATTCCTCGAATCCTAGTAGCGCATGGTCAAACGTGGCCTGCTAGTTTAATCTCCCGACACATGCTTGTCTGCTGCATGTGTGAAAACCCTCGTGAATCCTTTAGCATAATGAACCAATAGAGCCTCGCGCGCCTGCTTCAGTTCACTAAGTCTTCGGCAATATGGCAGCTGAAACCCATTTTATGTACTCAGACTGCATTTACCGCCGGTCTCGCCCTGCGTTGGTGAGGATGGTGGCCACATTCCTCTAGGAGGAGGGGAGGCCAGCATCAGATGAACTTTGACCGTAGCCCAATTTGATGGAGGGACTCGGCCGGGTCGTATGCATTGATCATACCGCAAATCACCGAAGCATATGCTAACCAGTATCTCTGATATACACCCAGGCACGTGTACGATATAGCCTAAGTTAGTTGGAATGGTGTGTGACATGTTTTCGCACTATCGGTAGCTCTTGATGTACTACATAGCGACCGGTTAAGAACACGTGATCTACCACTGCAGCGAGAACACACTGTAATCGTAGGTTACAGTAACTATTGTTATCCCCGAGTGAAACTTCGCGGAGCCAGAGGCACTTCCAACTATAAGCCACGGTTTACTCCACTCGGGATGTCCCTACGTTGCTTTTAAAGAAAAACATCAGTGAACGTTAACAAGAAATATATCAGTAGTGTTGAATGGGTTGCAGATCGTGTAGATGCAAAGCACACGTAGAGTTATTTCGTATATGCTGCATCATTTGTTGACAGTGGCGTAGCGTCACGCAGGCACGGGCTTCTTCAACAACCTGCCCCAAGAACTACATCCTCCATTCAGTCTTGCTCAGTACGCCATCCGGATCTCCTCGGAACACTTCGGAATATCGCCATCTCATGGCTTGTTTACCGTAGGCCTTAATGATACTCCACATGCCTTCAGGCGGGTTCATTTGAGGAAAGTACGGTGGCAGTCGTAGAAGTCTTCGTGAGCTGTAAGGCTCCTCTTGGAAGATATGCTCCAGAACGGTGTGACAGGGTGCGTTATCAAAATAAGGAGACAGTTGTCGGCGAAATGGATGACATTGGTATCAAGCAGTAGTCGCAACCACCGCACACATCTTTCATTATTATAACTGCCGCTTAGGACAGAATATCCAAGCCATGCATCCTCATTCAGCGCGCTTATCAGGTGCGGATTTTGTCCCCGAGTGTTCGGCACCGTACACTTCGTACGGGTATCACCTTCTGAACGTCCTCTTGTGCGAGCGCAGAACAGATTAAAGTACCTTTCATCTATCCATAACGCTCACCGTGCTTCTACCTCCAAGTTCATCAACTTCAACACGTACGCCTTCCTTAGCCTTTTGCTATCCATCGTATTCATGGATTCTGGTATTGCATACAATTTCTTCGTTGTCATGAGGCGACCGTCTAGGTGGCGAGCGATTGTGCTGACCGTCACGTCCACCTCGAACTCCACATTCAGTCGTAACCGAAGAGTTTCCGAGGTAACCGCAGGGTCCGATTCCATCCATTCCACCAAGCAATCCGCGTGATTATCTGACGGACACTTTCGACGCGACACGCTACAATCGCTTGTTGGCTTATTCAATTCCAATGTTCGAATCCAGCTTCTACATGTCTTCACACTTACCGGTAACAGAGATGCAATGACTTTCCAGTCGTGACTCTCATATGTCTTCAGGATAAGAGCATTTACATCGGACTGATGACGGTCGTACGTTCTTCGTTTTCCCATCGGGCGCAATGTGATCTAAAGGTAAAAAAAACAATATAAATCAAAGTAAAGACAAACTTGGTAGGGGAACTATGAGGAACATTTGCTTTTCGCCTTGCCCGCTGCGTGCGGTACCGGCGCAACCAAACTGGGGGAAAAGCAGAAGTGACGACTCCGCTGACCAGAGACGGACAATTGGAACCGTATGGACGTTTTCACTTATAACTCAGACGCGTGAAATCATCTTGACGTTTCGGAACTAAACTTATGCCCCCGTACGCCAAGCGCGTGTGATGTCCGCCGTTTGGCTATTACGTTGTCCCGCTCAGACCATTGGGCCTAATGACCCCGAACTTTTTGTACCGCTCACACATTCCACATACACGCACACGTACGTAAGATCTCTCATGCGACTGACACGTCAGTGCGATCGGGATTAAATTTAGATGGGTATGTGATTAAATTTTCCGCATTACGGACGAAAGCTGGTGAGTAAAAGATTGAACCGATAGAGTTAAGGCTAGAATCAATCGATAGCTGGTATAGATTGGCACGAAGCTGCTTGCTGAGAATGGATAAACAATACTTCACAAATTGTCCTGTAGCTGCCTTAAAAGCACCGTAGATAGAGAGCCCGGGCCTGATATACGGATCACAGTACACCATTTGGTTAAATAGCCCAAAGGCCCTCCGATGATGCTCGTCAGTTTGAGCACGCGATCTGAAAAAGTGGTTGTACTTGCTGGAATGGCGACCCGTAAAAGCTAGTTCCGTGCAAGATGCCCCGGGCATAGAGCAAATTAATACGACTGCAGTCAATGTATGCCGAATGTGCAATCATAGGGTGGAGAGCGTTAGTTATATGGGGGCGAAGATTGCAAAAAATATGCTTTTTCAGAGCTATACTCAGAACGAAGGTACTATGGGGCTTTCGGGAACACGTCACATAAGCTAACGCACACATGCCCATACGAACGGGTAACGGTCAGGTCAGGTTCCCAGAACGGTATAGGCTTCCGTCTGCGTCCTGCTTCTTGCACTGGTAAGCAGCCATGGACTCCCGGTACTTCGATTTCCAATTGAATTGCTTTTTTCTGCGAAGAAAATGAAGCGACAAGTAACCGTTTGTACTTCCATCCTTCATGGGTTCTCACCAATGACCATCAATAAGTTTACAATATTTCTGGAAGAAGATCTAACCAGTATCTGTCTGGATCTCTTCTGAAGGCGACAACCGGTGTACAGCCTATCAAGCTTGTTTCAACTGCCAACCACGCGGTTAGCAAAGTATTTCCCCCGGATATCTAGCCGGTACCTCTGAAGCTTGAGTTTAAGACGGTGACATCTCAGACGATCCGATCTATCTAGCTCAAACAGATCAGTAGGCCTGATACCACTGAGGTCATACATGATCCGAAACAGTTCTATCAGATCTCCTCAACCTAGGCCGTTCCATGTAAAATATTCAAAGCTCTTTAGACGTTCATCACACGGTTTTTCACGCTAGCCCTCAATCATTCTAGTCGCCAGTTTCTGAACCTTCCCTATAAATGTAACACCTTTCCGGAGATACGGCGCCCATCTTTGGACACAGTATTCTAAGTTTAGTCGGACCACCACTTTAGGTAAAGGGAGGAGTACCTCCGATGTGGTGTTACACAAGGTCATCCTGAGGCGGAAAACTTCCTGCTGCGCCTTTTTGGCAGCATGCTGACATTGTGTTTAATCGATTCTTAACAATGCCACTTAGGTCCCGTTCTTCATCAACAGGCTGCAATGGCAGGGATCTAGTGAAAGTCTGCACTGTAATTTCATGATTGTTGGAAGTCAGCAGCTGGCATTCACTGACATTAAGGGGCAAAACCCATATGAGAGACAACGCTGCTACGGTGCAGAGATCATTGGACAGTGTGTCTCTATTACCCATGCTAACTAGCTTCAAATCATTAGTAAAGATGTAAAAGGGGTCCTCAAGAAGAGGTGACAAGTCATCCATGCATTTGAGGAATAACAGGGGACCTAAAACAGAACACTGGGGAGCGCCACTGTAAGCGGTGCCTATACTTGAGATAACATCACCGACTCTAATGTGGAAGATTCTTCCTAAAAGAAATGCTGATATCCAACTAAACAGTTGGGGGTGAATCCTAAGTAAGGTCAGCTTCATTAGTAGGAAACGTTGTTTTACCGAATCAAAAGTAATGCTAAAGTCAAGATAACAAACCGCTACTGAAATCCCGTTATCAAGACGTCTTACTTCATCCAAAAAACATGACTTTTCTTGACAAAGCGGTGTTGTTCAACTCCTAACAAGTTATGAGCAACTAAGTACTCACAAATTCGGCTTCTGACAAGCTTCTCCAAACGTTTGGGCAGCACAATTGTAAGGCTGACAGACCTGTACTTGATGGGTACACATTTGGAGCCTCCTTTATCACCTGTATCCTGTATCGCCACTATAGATACCTCCCTCCAGTTTTGTGGTAATTGACCTTCCCGAAGTGACGTGTTGAAAAGCTCCAAGACCGGGTTTTAGAGTATGTCAACGAGTGGGTTAACAATCGCATAATGTACATTGTCCGCTCCCGCCGATTTGTTGAGGTCTAAGCTAGCGAGTACCCTAAAGAACTCTGACACAGCTAACGGAGCGGCTGGTATTGTACTCTCGATTTGCTGAGTTGATTTTGAAGGAACTGGACTCCCTTAATCTACACGGTTCACTTCCTGGAAGACATGCAGCAGCACCTCTGCTTTATCCGCGTCTTCTATAGCATGAGGTCCACCCTCCATTCTCAGCTTTTGACTGTACGGAACTTTAATATAACTTGGGCCTTGTTTGCACGTTCTGAGCTACTCGAACCTCAAAGCAGTATTTCGCTTTTCTTTGCAATTTGACTGCTAAATTTCTGCATCTTTTGTAATGCGACCAATACCTAAACTCTCCAGATGCCTGAAACTACTTTCAAGAATCCTTCTGCCGCTTAATCGCTCGATTTATTCCACGGCGCCACTAACGCGGCATGGCATTATGTCTTCTAGGCCACAACGGGGCAAACTCACCTAATAATTGGACAACCCCATTTTTAATCAAGCTCCAACGGTATTCTAAGCTGGCCTGTTCTGGTTCAGGAAAGCAATCTATATGCAGGGCTCAGTCCCAAAGATGAAGGAGGTCAATGCGACACAGGTTCCTCACAAGTCAGCGATTTGCCGAAGGCCATTTTG
>CALYDF020010022.1:0-10316 GCA_944474145.2 Dicrocoelium dendriticum
CATAATGACCTGGATCACCGGTTAGTGTCATATGACATTAAATTTGAGGTCATCAGTTCAGACTGGACTGATTTTTAAACTTTGCACACTATTTATATTCACCAGTGGGTCTTTTGGCGTAGATATAAATGTTGCTTAGAAGCTTCAAACCATCACCTCAGGAGATGGGCCCACTCGTGACCAACCGAATAACTAGCGAATAAAATGAAATAGTTAGATTATGAGGTAAAAATATCAGGGAAATAAGCAGCCAATTAGCATGTCTCACGATATTATGAGATGCGATATGATTGGGTGTGCTAAAATGTTGCAAAATTAGAATAACAGATAGCGTTATGAAGGAGTTGGTTTCTCCTTTCAAGACGCACTATGTGATACAAATTATCTGAATGCCATATGTCAGTAGAATAGTTACAATATACGAAAGAATGATAAAGAAAGTGATACACATTTTTGTTTCTCCACCTACAAGTGGGACTTCGAGGGTGGCATTTACGAGCATAAAGTTAACTTATGCTGGAGTGTGGTGAACCTGCATTATTGGTCATATATTGTTTGAACCTGATGAAATTGGCACATCTGTACACACTTGAAGACCGAATATTTCCATAATGTTCTGCATGTTGAGGGAAGCTCCCAAGTACATTAAATATGGTTAGTTCCTCAATTACCCGAACGTTCAATGGCGACTTGTTTCATATGTGAGTATACCTTACCAGGAAGAAGTTGGAGAGGATTTTTAAGTTCCCATTTTTTACGGTTATTGAGTAACCCCCATTTCTAAAGGGGCAGGTTGAGGAATTTTGCAAACTAAGATCTATTCCGGTAGTGTACACCCGGCAATGTATAATGTTGTAAAAGAGAACTAGTTTATTTATCAGGTGGCGCAGCCATACAGAAACTTGTTTAAGGCGGCGACAGCGGTCTTCATTGTTTATCGCGATGCACCGGCAAATATGGAGTTTCGTGAAAGAAGGCTGAATGTTTTCTAAAGTTATTCGTTCGGTTCTACGTAGGAGCCTATGGATAACTGTGCAGTACTTTAGCATGGGTCACACGATTATCTTAAATATTTCCAGTCTCACTTCGGGTAGAACAAAGCATTAAGTGATATGGGTCTTCAGTTGCCTGACCTTTGCTATCTGGTATGAGACATGTTCGGAAAAGTTTAGCGATGAGGAATATATTACTCTAAGGCCCCTAACTGAAGAGAAGTTTACGATGTTTGTGTCTGCTAGGGTGATACAGCCACCCGGTATGCAGCATCCATACCCAAGCACTTACGATTTTTCAGTAGATAATTTCATGGACCAATTTTTACTCCAAGAGTCAAGCACAGATAAATCCTTAAGTATGTTTTTAAGGCCCGACTCAAGGCTATCGGGTGGAAATAAGTTTACAAGTTCAGTATGGTCTGCAAAGAGGCATGATCGTCCATGTTTGCTGGAATCACATATAGTACTTATATACATTAGGAGGAAAGTGGTCCAAGGACATTTCCTTGGACAACTCCGCTTGTAACCTCTCGAGGACAAGAGTCGCTGGTTTATTTTAAACCTCTGTATCCGATCTCCTAGATAGGAATAAAACCAGCTTAGCCTTGGGTTGCTGACTCCGTAAGAGTGCAAGAAGGACAGCAGAGGTTTATGTGGCACACCATCGAAGGCCTTGTACATGTCTAGTAGAATGACAATAAGTGCCATGTCACTGTCAGCAACCGATGTCATGCGGTCGAAGAATTGTATTTGACAGTTAATGCAGGATCGCTTCGTGAGAAAGCGGTGTTGTGCGTCGTTTTTCAGGTCTAATCTTGTTAACAATTAAACAAGACCATTTTTGACAATTTACTTCAGCGTCTCTGAGGCTGCTGCAGTATGATTAATAGGGCGATAATTCGTCATCGCAGGTCGGGAGCCACATTTGTCACATTAGTCGCAGAGATTTGTTGCTGTTGTCACCACTGTTGGTGTTGGAAGAGCAGATGATTGGTTCTGTTGATCGTGGCAGAGCGGAGGAGTAAACTGTGTTGTATAGGGTGCTTGTTAAGTCGGTGGAAGGCCCGCAGGCAGCAGTACGTCTGTCAAGGTTGGGTACGTATTTTTGTACAACGGCCCAGAGGCGATATAAGGTGATTGGCGTACACCATTCACACGATATCGTAGCAGGAGACAGGCTTGTCAGTCGTCCGCCGCATTCGACTATCGGTGCATGGTTGCGGCGCATAGTGGGAAAGCCGTGGTAAATGGCGTGTACCCAAGTGGTCCACGCGCAAACGGAAGGTCGGTTGGAGACCACGATTTCAAAGAACTGGATGTTGCGTGCGGGACATCAATTGCAGCTGAACGTAAGTACCCTTTAAACATGTAACAGGCCATTACGGAATTTCCACTTGCATACGACGTATGACAGGCCAATATATGCAATGCCGACCTTCGGCAGCGCTGCGCTAATTGTGTGCTCATTGACTTATCCATCCATTTAAGTTACTGCAGAGGTTAAGATGGTTTGTGCGCACCTGAGAGAGTTTGATGTTCATCAGAAATGCGACGTTCCAATGGGGATGAACGCAATCTGCCAGCTTGATTTTGAAGTTGATCCGCCGCGGTCAAGTCAAGAGCGATATGGGAGGCACTGACAAATCCGTCGACTTGCTATCATGTGCTAGCGGGCGTAATGCTACTCCTTTTCATGCATGTGTCATGAGTAGAAAGCGGCTCGCATGTCTAATAAGACAAGGATCGTTGGCTGGCTAATATTCTGACGACGCTCGAGTAATTGGCGGAGTGTAAAGTGGTGATCGCTTGAAGTCCAACCCGAGTGGAACCTAGCTTGCTCTTCCCGTATGCTCTGTTCGCGTACCAGGCTGAGCCTTCATAAATCAGAGCTGCAAGCACATTGGAACTAGCAGAGATGAAACTAATCTCTCGGTGATTGGCACAGCCTGTTCGAGCACCCACTTTGAAGAAGTGCATGATATCCACCAGCCTCCAATCAGATGGGATAAATTCAGTGCTCCAGATCTCTGGGAGGATAGAAGGTAACTGCAGAAATAGGGATGGGCCGAATTCCATGTAAAGTGCCGGAGAGCATTCATCAGGGTCAGGTGCTTTGTAACGATTTAAGAGGCTAAGCTCATCAGCAAACACTGCTCCAGATTCTGGTGCAGCGTATTTATACCAGGGAGCAACCTGTACTACAGAATTGGAACACATTTGGGCTGCTGGAAATTAAACCTTTTGAATAAAGCCGTAAAAAGAAGAATATTGGCAGATGCCAACATTTCGTATTATCTCTTCAGTGCCAACACAATAACATGAAAATATATAAGACGACAGGTAACGTGTGACCGGAACAAGTTAGAACAGGATAGGGGGCAGTCGTGACACCTTACGCCCAGGGCAGCCGTAGGCTTACGAACAACTGTTTCTGCACACAGAGTGCGTGTTTGATACGGCTGATCGAGACTGCCTCTGTGAAACGTAGGAAACGGGCGTTAGCATGTCTTAACACGATTGTACACATTTTGGCCGGATTAAACTGGTGACAGGTGGCCACTAAATGCCTACCTATGAATGAAGCAGGTGGCTTACTTGAACATAAGGTATGAGCGACTGGCGACTGGGTGATTTGACGCTGCAAACATTTAGGTACATGTTCCCTTATACTAGAGTTCAACGATTTAATGGTGCGGTCAATTTATCGTATACCACAAGTAGAAGTCAATTGGTAAATACCATGTGAGTTGACACCAATAGGTTATCTTTCCGTCATTGGGGTAACATGTATTCGATTAGTCCGGTTGATAAGAACAGTTTCAGCAGCATAATAAGTCCTCTGGACTGGAGAAGTTATGCTCCCTTAAATGATATCTCGATGTAGATCCTCAAGTTAGACACTGGCAAACCTTCTGTCCCAGCACCCTCGCCTGACTATATTAGTCGATGAATCTACTTGGATAGCCATTTTTCAACAGCGTCCCCTTGATCGAGTTTATCTCATCATCTAAACTGTCGGTAGTGTATATTTTTCTTGCACGGTTGAATAGCGTCTTGACTAAGGTCCACTTGTACCGCATTGGAGAGAAGCTGGTAAAGTGCAGGTACTGCCCTGACCAAGTCGGTTTTCGGTAAACCTCTCTTTTGATGGACCCATCTGCTCTTCGGCAAATCAACACGTCCAGATTTGGGAGGCAGTTGCTTTTCTCTGTTTCGCTGGTTACTTTCAGATTGGTATACACTATATTCACTCGATCGACCGTATACGCGATATGCTCCTCTGATGAGCTAAACACTAAAATATCATCCACATACCGCTTATATTAGGAAAGAAGCAATATTTCTACGCTCAAATTCGTTTCAATCGACATGAAACAATCTGCTAGCACTTGGCCCAACAGACTACCCATTTCCACCCCATCTATTTGGCGATAGGAAATGTTTTGGAATTGGAAACCGATGTTCTCAGTGCATAGTAGTAAGCTGTCCATTAATAATTCGACGGGCATTGGAAGAGTTAAATCGGAGCACTCTGCCATTTCACACACGTAATCAACTGTTTCATGTAGCGGAACATTGGTAAAAAGCGATTGTACATCCAATGTGGACATGACTTTATCGAATAGGTTAAACTCATCTAAAGCCTCTGTAAGGTCGAAAGAGTCTTTCAGACGGTGTGGGATAGTCTGCTGCTTTAACGGCGCAAGAACTTCCACCAGCCAACGAGCCAACATATGATGTGCCGAGTTTGCCATTGACAAGATTGGTCTAAGCGGTATACCACATATATGGGTCTTCGGCAAACCGTGTAGCTGAGGTATGTTGCACCTTCGCGGTTTTAGGCTGTTATATACCTCAGCATCAATTACACGGTGTAAGAGGAGCAACTTTAGGTGTTCCACTTCATTGACCTCCTCTATTCTTCTAAGTAGCTTAAATTTACTAGCGTCACTCGGTACATCTTGCATTTTCTGTGTGTATTCTTCCTTGCACATAATGTCGGCTCCTGAGCCTTTGTCTGGCTTAAGTACAATCACCCTCTTCGTCCTCAGCTCTCGTAGTGCACGAAGATGACGGCTTGTAAGCAAACATTTCTCACGCACTGGCGTCATTGTGACCTCATATGCAATATAAATTATTTTGTTCCTAAACCAGTTTGACATATCTGGACTAGACCCCTGTAATCCTGCTAACTGGTCATAAACGTATTCAAACTGTGCCTCTATGGAGAAGCGGTTTAGCTTACCAGGTGGGACTTTATAATCCAATCCTAGCGACAATGCTTCCAGTTGTAAGGCATTAAGGGGAACATTTGACAGGATTAAAACTTATGTATTTGGTTCACGATAAGCAGACTTCTCGTGCTTGTCAACTAGTGAATTCTGCCACTGTTGCTCAAAAGGCTCGGCCCAACGCTCTAGTGGGCCTTTCTGACAATGGATTGACTAGCCAATCTTTTCATATAAAATTTCGTTTGCAGTCGGCCTTTTTCCGCCGGTATATCGGATTAAGAAGAAAAGCTTACAAAATTTCCGCTATTTGACCGCTTGCTCCATCTCAACGAACCCCCGCGTCCACCAGTCCTCGCGATCTTTCTGGAGAAGCTGTTTGAGCTTAGCGTTAGTAGTCATGCTTAGTGGGTGGTATTTAGCGCTAGCAAGAATTGGTCAGCGGATCTCGGGAATTTGGAGGGATCGTGCATAGTTGCAGTGGTTGACAGGACTACTGGTGAAGCCACAGACCATTGTTGCAGAGTTGCAAATGGCGCCGCAGATTTTTGTCCAGTGTGTTTCAATGTCTGTGCATGAGGCCATCTTTAGTCTTAGGACCAAGGCATTCTGAAATGTGCAGGGAACCTTCGGGGCAGAAAGCTTAGCTACGTCTAGCCGTTTCCGGTGACGCTGCTGGGAGCCACCAAAGTGTAGCGCGACCTTTGTACACACAAGCGCGTGAGTAGAAGTGAAATAGGTACTTTAGATGGATTTTTAATCCTCTATGCAGCCCTGCCAACGCTAGCTAATAGCTATGTGGTCAGTTTGTGTCCAAGGCCGGCCAGGTGATAGGGGCCTCCAGTTGACTCTTTGGCGCCAGGATTCCCAAAATTTAGTGCACGACAGAAACAGGCCATTATCCGTGCGAAGCTGAAGTAGGCCATCACTATTGTCTGTTCTGCGAGCACCATGGCCGTGCTGACCACCGATATCACGTTTGTCAACTTCAGGTCTACCGACCTGCGCGTTCAATACCCCAGCGAGCACCACGATGTCGGTACGGCGCCTTTTCACGGCTGCAATCTGTGTCGAGCGTACGTTGCGACAATGAAAAGACAGCGTCTCGCCTGGACAATCACACTGAGGTTTCAAGTCGGATCGCGCAAAGTCGACTGTTGACAGCAATCCAGTCTAGTAGCGCGGCTCAGCACGTGTGTTCAACGCGATCCCTACGCCAGCATAACCAGCGGTTTTGGCGGTTGAATCTCCAGATAGGCGCAAAATGTAAATGTCAGTGGAAATTGCAGACGGTGAAACTAGTAGCAGCGTCGTGATAAAGTCCCGTAATCGGATCTAGCTGAGACAGCAGACATCAACGGCCGCAGTTACTAAAGTGGGGGCAAGAACTGTTTGTGCTCCAATGTGCATCAGCGTCCGGACATTGAAGGTTGCTAGCTTGAATTGGGAAGGGCGCGCTAGAAATGGTTTGTCAACCAGACTTGGCGTACCCTGGGAACTAGGCTCCTTATATGTAGGGCGAGAAGGTTCGCTCAAGGCGGCATGGTGTCGTGAACTCAAAAAAGGTGGGGAAGACCAAGAATGGGTGGGTCGAACAAAGGTGGAATAAAATGATTTAACCGTGGTGCAGTAAAAGGTGGTTTGGCAGTTTCAGACACCAGCAACTCGGCCGAGGAGCGTAGTTCAGGAGAGTAAGAGCAGAAAGAGCGGTAGCGGAGAGATCGAGCGCAGAATTGTTGAGACATCGATCTATAGGTCATTATCAACGTACGCATCATCAATAAGAAACACGCAACGAACGGAAAGTGAGAGTGTTAGCAGCCAAGTGGGATTGCGATCGGCGGGCAAAATCATTTAACGTAAGCAGCCGATAAAATTAGCGGAATGATATGTTCAAACAAAGATCAGTAACAACCTAAGCTGAATGAAACAAATCGGTCACAAGGAAGGTTTTTCCAAAAAAATCTGTGTCTAATAAGTGTCCACCCAACAAACCTGTTAAGCTCAAACTTTTAAATTCGTATAAAACAATTGTTCCATTTATTGGGCACCACACACATGGGCTTCTCAAAAGTGCTCGACTGCGTGGACCACTATGTTCGCCTTCAAAAATTTGCAGCAATGGTATCAATGACGCTATCCTGTGGTTGGTAAGCAGCTTCCTCGTTCAAACTCATGTGCATACGAGAGTCCACAGTACCATATCCTGATGTACAAAAATTATTAGAACTGGGAAGATGTTTGTTCTTACACTTCATTAGCTACCTGACCATTGTGCTGAAGTCGAATTTATAGTAGTTGTAGAAGTTATCAATATCCAGTATGACATAATCGCAGTGGACGACCCCGCGGCATTGCAGAGCGATTTTGGCAGGTTCCGTACTGTCTATCTGCGATCCGGTTACAGTCCAGCGAAGGGAAATGCAAAAGTTGAACACACGCCATCAGCGTACTTATACAGATCGACTTGGGGTCTACCAGTTGCAACGCGCTTACCAGGCAATAGACCTTGGAACAATCGTACAGGATGAACATGTTTGCGAAGAACAGACTTAAAAGGGAATGAAAATAGCCTGTCAGTACCCTAGACTCTTAACGATCGCTTTCAGAAATTTCGACCTCTTTATTTGACTACAAATGTTGAACGACTACATGAGCGCCTACGTGGAGTACACCAAACAAGTCAGGCGTTCCTGGCGCGAACAAGAGATTGATGCGCTTGTAGCTCCACAACCTGGAACGACCATACTCGTTAGATATTTGTTTCACCTGCCAAGTGAACGCAGACTACAAGACCTGGGATTGCGCAGCGGTGAATATAGATATCAGCGAAAAGACCGCATCATAGTTTACTTAATACTGGCGAACCCAAATCACGCCTGTCGCGATCGGTTGCAACAGTCAAAATACTATCCTGTGAGAACACACCTCAAATTTCCCAAGCACTACATTCGATTTGATTGCTGATGAAATGTTTTCTAACTTTTGGACACCCACACATGAAACACCCTTCAAACTCACCTCTTCCTTGCCCCACATTACAGCTTCTTAAAAAGCGCATTGACGTCACACTACCTTACTTTCATTATGGGATATTATCCGTTTCACTCCGGAGAGGATATAACTTCAACCAAACTTTGCGCTCTCCAGCCGTCTCTGTAACGCGGTGGAGTGGAAAATTGCGTCAGTGCTCATGTGAATGGTTGGTGAGCCAGTTGAATTTTGGGGGCTTGGAAACACCCATAACCTGCCTGCATCGACATGTACGGTCACAGTGATCGAATTGACCAAGGTGCACTGCAATGCTAATTCATGCCCTCCTTGAGACTGTGCGTCGAAATGCAATCACACAACGACTGCTTCAAATCGACCTTTCAAGCAGCTGGTGGGTCATTTAAATCCCGGATATCCCCCTTTCTCATGTTATTTGTTACCTTTGGTTTTATGATCCTCACTCCGGACATTATACGGGCTTGTCAAGCATTGGCTTGTTACCTGTTAGTAATCATGTTTCTTATCTATGTGGCGAGTTACCCTTGTTCGTGTGTTTCTGTTCTAGGTGTGCCAATTTTGAACACACGTGGGATTCACCTTTGGCCACTGTAGCTACACTGCAGACGCATTAGTCGATAGTTTAAGATCCTTAAAATAAAATTTCAAATGTTTTCGAAAACGAATCAGTTCTGTAAAGTAGTGTGTACGACTAAGTTTCTCCCAGGACGAAACGTAACCATAATAATGTGGAGAGGACGGCACGGTACGACCGTGTTTTGAAACAAATATACATGGAATAACTTTTCGAGCATGGAACTGTCGGACTCATTTGTGCACTTCATTCTTGGTGCCATATGATTCTATGCTCCGCTGAATACTATCGACTCAGTTTAACGTAACGGGGTGGTATAGACCAAACATTCCATTGTCATTCGTTTCCAGGTCCGATGG
Source organism: Dicrocoelium dendriticum (assembly GCA_944474145.2). NCBI lineage: Eukaryota > Metazoa > Platyhelminthes > Trematoda > Plagiorchiida > Dicrocoeliidae > Dicrocoelium > Dicrocoelium dendriticum. Next base: position 9,170 of record CALYDF020010022.1, read on the forward strand.
AATTGTGCACTGCAAACCCGTCTTCTGCGATGATCCATTAATCACTGAATTTATCACGTCTTTTCTTTTCACACATACTACTCATTAGTAGCGCATTACAGTCCTCGCCTCTAATGTTTCCGCGGCCCTCGACCTCGCACGCAGTCTCTCCGACCATCAGGATTGCTCCATGTATGGCGTAGTTCCTTATCCCCAGGCGTACCACTTTCTCAATTCGCCAGCGTAAACTCGCCGCGTAGCTCCCTGTCCAGCGATGGTGTATACGGGCCTCGTCGATCGATTACGTCATATGGTCCCTTCCACTTCAGGAGGAGTTGCCTTCCGCCTAGGACACCTACGGTTGCGCGTTGTTGAACTCTGTACTTTACTTCGAACAAACTGGAAAGTCTCCAGAAAGATTTCGCATGTTGAGCCGGGATTTCTAGATCATCTGCGCTTGAGCTGCCTTCCGGATTCGGTTCGCTACCTTCTTGTTGTTCCGTGCTTTTCTCGGCGGTAACTGGCAGGTTTGCCACATTACTACTTTTAGATGCACTGGAATTCGGGGCCGGCGACCGTACATTAACTGAAATGGAGATTTCCTCGTGCTTGTTTGCTTAAACGCATGATGAGCTAGCAAGAATAGTGGTAAAACTTTTTCCCAAATTCCCCCTTTGCCCTCCAGCTATGCTTCTATCCTCCTGTTATTCATCACCGTCAACCCGTTTGTTTGCGGATGGTAGGGTGTGGTTCGTATATTCTTGCTGCTCAGTTTCCCTAGAAATGTCCAGAACTCCTCACTTTCAAACCATGGTTTCTAGTCCGTCAGTATGACCTCAGGAATTCCATGACCCGCTATCACATGCATCGTCCCCGCATGTGTGATTGTGCTAGCCTGCTGAATTAGAATTGCTGCAGCTTCAACCCAGCGGACGAAGTGCTCGGTCATCATGATTATACATTGATTGCCATGTCTAATTAATGAAAACGACCCAATCAGGTCGATTGACCAAGTGAACGTGACACCAGATAGTCCAATCGGCATCCTGTTAACTTGAAACTGCTCTTCGTCAACTGTAAGTGCGGTCTTCCGGTTCTCCTGATTGATTGCCAGCTGCCAGTAACCAGATCTCAAGTCTGCAGTTTACCGATGTCTGAGACTGATGGC
>CALYDF020010023.1:0-10324 GCA_944474145.2 Dicrocoelium dendriticum
TAAATAAATTAAAGAAATAAATGAAATGTTTTTCGCGACTAAGCGCGACACGCCTGCATCGACATGATCATGTTAAGAGTACAAAGGGTGATCAGTTAATATAAAATGGGGCAATGGAATTGTCGCATAGGTTGATATATGGATGTATGTAAATGTTCATGAAGGCGTGTTTAGCTGTGTTTATAGAGTTCGTAAATGTATTCCAGCCTTTTTGATGGTGCTTGAACGTGTGGCCGGTGTTAAATGGGTGCTTGATGGCTGTGGACTTGAGGCAGTTGTCCGGGTAATCAATGGTGTGACTTTAGTTGGTGTCGAGTCACAACCGCCACGTCACAGTGTTGTTTAACAACATTTGTTGGGAGAACGCTTGCCAGGCGAAAACCCACCAGTTCCTGGAACACTGCCGCCGAACTATTTGCTGGAAGGGGTAAACCCAATCCACCCAGCTGGCACCACGAGGAGGTTGTTCGGCCAGCCAGCCGAAATTTAGTCGAGTGGATCGCTTGCAGCAAAACTCAGCTGGCTAGGTGACTTATTTTGTGACATTGTAGGTAGCCACTAGTGACCAAGTCTTACTCGAATAGCTCTACTGCCCACTGTTACTCCCGATGCTGGCGCCATTTTCTCTGTTCAGCAACAGTTAGTCGCCGTAGGCTCCGTTCAACTCTCCGGAGTAGCTAGTAGTTATTCCATCCTCACAACGTTTATTCTCTTGGTCGGTTTGCATCAAACATCACCTGGTTTGGTGGCCTATTTTGTGCCATCGTCCGTTCTACTAGGATATAAGGCTTAATCCAATGCCAGTGCTGGCCACTGACTTCGCTGCTAGCGTCCTCATCTGCCCTTTGCCTTACTCTCGTCAACTCTTCTTAGCAGCATTTAGTCGTTGTTGGCTCCGTGCACTCTTGAGCAAACCTGTGCCTTGCATGGCGCCACCACTTAGTTCCAAATTTTATTTACTTGGACCGCTTGAATTACAAAGCAGCTGTTTCGGTGACTTATTCGGTGACGCCGTAGGTATCCCCTAGTCAGCATCATCATCATCATACACGTTAGCTAGAGGTGGGAAACACCTCAGCTACTGTGCCGCAATACAAAGAAAAAAGGAGAGAAAAAACAACTGGTGGAAGCTGGCTGAGCTACCGGTAACGGACGGCGTCGTTCCGGTAAATTACCAGCCGGCTGCTGTGCATCCAAAAATATTACTATGCAAAATTATATAAGGCTAAGTAATGAGATCGTGGTTGGAGGGGGAGGCTAAGAGGGATGAGGTGGGACAAAGAAACTCACAGCACGAACGCCACTGAGATCGGCTCCTAGCCATATCAGCAAGTGTGTCCAACCAAACTTGTTCATCGTCTTTCGGACCCCAACCAGGGAGCCGAGACGCTCCAACCGAGGCCAGCTTCGAAGTGAGGGTCTTCATTCCTCTGGACCAAGTCATCGCTTGGCCACCCTCCTCTTCTTCCATCCACATCCCCGGCGCGCAAACAACACACGTCGCGGAAGTCGGTGGGCTGGCATGCGTAACACGTGGCCGAGCCATCGGAGCCTGATGCGTGAAATAACGGTGCTGAGCGGTTCATTTCCTTTTCCTGTACCATAAACAAGGCGTCGAACACGCTCGTTACTCGCGCGGTGTTCCCACCAAATGTGAGCTAAATTACGAAGGCACCGGTGGTCGAACGTAACTAGCCTCTTCAGGTCCGCTGCTTTAAGCGGCCAGGTTTCACAACCGTGCAATAGGGTCGAACGTACTGCTGCATTGTACACTCTACCCTTCAGGGCAAGAGTGATGTCGCGCCGGCGCCATAAGTGGCGAAGGTTAGCAAAAGCGCCCCGAGCTTTTGCTATACGATTCGTGATTTCATCTTCAATCCCACAGGCGCTGATACAACTTCCCAGGAAGTTGAATTTTGAACGACTTCTAGCTGATCCCCACCAATGGTCAGCATAAGAGGCGGTCCAGACTAATCTTGGGGAAGCGCTTTGCACTTCGAGGGTGCGAAGCAAAGCCCGAAGTGACGGATAGCTAGTGCTAATCTGTCCAGTGCCGCTTGGCACGTTTGTGAGCTGTCACAGATGAGGGCAATATCATCAGCATACTCTAAATCAATAAGTCGTTCTCCTTGGAGTAGCTCCGCACCTTCCAAGTCGTGTCCTGTGAACGCGATTTCCATGACTTCGTCAACAGCGAAGTTGAAGAGGAAAGGTGACAGCGGGCGTCCTTGTCTCACGCCGCTAGAGATATTAAAGGGCGACGACAACTTGCCGTAAGCCCTCACTCTGCCCGAGCTACGAGCGTATAATGCTCGGAAAATATTCACATATTTCTCAGGTACACCTTTCCTGAGTAGACAGTCCCAAAGTGCATGTCTATCCACCGAATCGAATGCACCTTTGATATCGAGGAACACGACAAAGGTGGGCCGCCAATATATGTGACGGTGCTCCAACAACTGACGCAAGGTGAAGATGTGGTCAATGCAGCCACGACCACGACGAAATCCAGCTTGCTCTTCACGAATCTGGCTTTCACGAGTGCCAGTCAGTCTGTGAAGGATGACAGAGGCAAGCAATTTGGAGGCAATGGAGATCAGACTGATTCCTCTATGGCTGCCGCATTCCGATCGTGAGCCTCCTTTGAAAATTGTGACTATGATGGAGCGGCTCCAATCGGTTGGGACAGTTTCCTGCTCCCACAGTCTCACTAGTAACTCGTGTAAATCATCCACAACAGCAGGTCCCCCGAATTTGAAAAGGGCTGGAGGAAGGTCAGCAGGTCCCGCGGCTTTATTTAACTTCAACAGTTTGGTCTCATGTTCGACTTCTGAGCGAGAGGGTGGATCCAAAGGAACAGACCACGGAGCAGGGCGATCACTGGTCGGCGAGAAATCTAACAAATCCGACCGGTTAACTTGTATTTCAAAGTGCTCAGCTCAACGTTCCAGGCGTTTTGATAAATTGTGGATGGGCTGTCTACTCTCGTCACGTATAGTTTCACTAACACCAGGTCTCCAGCTGCCCGGTTCCCGTATAAGACGGAATAACTTACGATGGTTACCAAGGGCAGCGGCCATTTCCATCTCTGTTGCACGACGAGACCACCAGGATACGCGGTCTCTCTTCAGGCTAGCACGGAGTTTCGCCCGGAGCTCTTTGCGAGTTTCATTGTGTTCGCTTCCAGCCGGAATATGCCGGCGAGCATCTATAACTTCCAAAGACTGTGAAGTGACCCAATGTTCATGTTGGCGATTAGACATACCACATGAGGATTTGCCTGCTGCTAGTAAGGCCTGTTGCATATGAGACCAGTGAGCTTCAATTGCATTCAGTAAGCGTTTATCCAACTCGGATGATAGCGTAATTTGATAGGCGTTCAGAACAGCTGGATTCACCAGTCTGCCGGTGTCAATGCGCTCGCAACATCGGCGCGGGCGTCCGCCAAAGCGCATCCGCAGGTCAGCACATACAAGTGCATGATCGGTGTCAACACCTGTGCTCCAAATCGAGCGACAGTTCTGGACGAAGCCTCTCCAGCGGTAACTGATAGCAATGTGATCGATTTGCGTCCATAGCTGGTTCGAGGCTGGTAGGCGCCAAGTCATCCTCCGGCGGGTGCTGTGTCTGAAATTAGTGCTCGCAAGAAATAAGCGAGCATCCTCACACAAATGAAGTAACCGCTCACCGTTATAATTACGGGAGCCTATACCATGTTGGCCGCCCAGATGCAGCTCGTCTGCAGATAATTTTCCAACTTGAGCGTTCAGATCCCCGGCCAGCACTACAGTGTCCGAGCTTCTTCTGTGGCTAAGGAGCTCGTTCAGCTGACGATAGAAGTCGTCCTTTACCGAGTCATGGCTACAGTTTGTCGGTGCATAGGCAGCGATAACGAATAGACACCTGTTAGTCTCACGCAACTTCGAAGATTTGAAAGGCCCAGCCAATCGGACCGCACACATCCGGCTACTGATTGGAATCCAAGCAACCAGAGTAGCTTCAGCCCGGGTACTGAGAGCAATACCAACACCGGCTTGGCCGGTGCTCGAAGCAGCATCATCACCGGATAGGCGCAATGAGAAAGTGCTGCTAGTGTCACCTGAAGGGGATCGCAGAGTGAGTACAGAGCTCGAGTCTTGCAGGCGGATCTCCGATAAGCAGCAGACCTCGATGGAGAGTGTCTCTAATGTTCGGGCAAGTGCTGCCTGTTGACCGATCTGAAGCAATGTGCGAACGTTGAGGCATGCCAGTCTGAAGGAGGATCGAGGGCTCCAAATGGAAGCCGATGAACTGGAATGGGCCGCCTGCTTGGACATGGGCCTGTTGACAGTGCAGGGATGACGCTCCGCGTTCACCTGTGAGTTGTAACTAAAAGACAAGCGCCTATTAAAGCAAGGTGTGGGAGGGCCGAGAATTGGGGGGTTAAAAACAGGGGGAGAAAAGTAAAGCTGGAACGGGATGATAAGGGTGAAAAAGCGCAAGAAGGGGAATAAGAAGATGGGAAGGCCTGAGCAGTAGCATCCAAGCCCCTATCCATCCTGCTCGCTGCAGCAGATAGGGCGCCGTTGATTATACTCTGCGGTGGCCAGAGCATCAGAAATTTGTTTGGGGAAGGATTCATTCTATTGTACTCTCCTCGCATCTATGAGCATATTCAAGACTTTCTAGGTGCCACTCCTTAGCTTCCCAACTGTTTTCATGTAGACTGCATTACAGATTATTGCTGGTTTCATGACATTTTCTTTGACTCTGTAGTTATGCATTAATAACTATAATGCTTAACCAAAATGGCACTTTTGACCACTGAAACCAAGTCCATTGGCGCTGTTTCTTGACCGCCTTAACTTCGACACTTAGTCCTCCGTACATATCCATTTAATCCTGGCCAGCTTTTATTAGGATCATCTTCCTATTCTCATATACCTATGTACATAATAGTACTTACGTTGTCTTAGATCACTCTCATCCCGTGGAGTATACTTAAATATCGCCACATCCTCACTGTAGCTTCTGGTTTCCAAATGCAAGCAATTTTGCTTACCTACCCACTTTCTGGCCTGTGGTTGAATTCTAATGCTGGAAGCCAATACCACGTGGAATTCTTCCCGGAACCGTGCTCTTCATCCACGGAAAAGTAGTTTACCTATTGAGCCAGGCCTTTTGCTCTGAATTGAAAAACGGTTTCAGCGTAATATTTGTTACCCATTGTACACCAGCTGTCTGAAGTAAATGTCTTAAACTAGGATTTCCCCAATGCTTGGTATCATGACTGTCCTTTTTGGTCTTCTCTCGGCCTGTTCCATTTTCCCTTTTCTAAGTGGTCAGAAACGTATTCGAGAACAGACATTAAACTGAAAAATGCCTCCGTCTGAGACGACACGAAATAACCCACAAGGACTTACCTGGACCACGGCTTTACTTCAATTCTAACCAGATGCACCCAACACCTCAACCACCGTTGTCCAGTGAGAGTATCTGGACACGAATTCTTCACGCCCCACAAAATATACATATGCAGAGAAGGTGAGACCCTATACACTGGAAATTCTACTTACTTTAAATAACGTACTTCTTCCGCGACTGAGATCAACGTCTACGTTGGATTCTGACAGTGCCATTTGTCTAGTCAACAGAGGAGTCCCTCAACTGCGAATAACTGCAAGAACACATGCTTCATGCGACGCTTTGCTAGTCGTACATTACAGTTCATAGCAAACGACAACAGTGTTCCAGGACGTCGTGAGTTTTGGCCTGGCAAGCCTTCTCCCTATAAAAAGCCACAAAAGTCCGTCTGTCAATACTGTGACTTGGCGGACGTGACTCGCCACTGAATAAAGCCACTGCCCACGGTCACATAATGGAATACCGACTAGTCCTCTTCCAAGACATTACTTTCAAGTACAACAAAGACACTCTCAGTCCTCATCTACTGTCCCACCTCCACCTACCGTGCTTTTTATTTACTCTACGCACACGTGAAAACATTTCATTGGCACGCCACTTTGCTCCTTATGCGTGCCTCGACTGTTTCTGCAAATTTTATAACCTTTGGCCACGGCCAATTACATGCGCTATAACCAAACTATTGCGCCACATAATTGCTTGTAAATTTTGCGCACACCTGAGGTGGTGTGGCTCGATGAATCCGAGAATCAAATATTTACTTATGTATTTATTTTCCAATTGTTCACCGTCACTGTATAGGAGTAGTCCGGTACCTCTATTGCATCCAGCAGCATTGCTGGAAGACGTTACACGGACCTAACAAATACGTCTTCTTCATGGCGATAAGCGTCAGTTATTTGTCTTCCAACAATGTAGCATCCGTTATTGTTGCTCTGTGAACTTTTCCTCATGCATCATATATTGCAGCTTTCACATTTCCCCTCTATTAATACTGGTGTCAGTTTAACAGCACCGTGACGAGGCGGATGTGACTCGCCTCTAACTAAAGTCGCGGCACCATGTTTACCCACCATCCCACCACACACTCACCCTGGACGTCTCTCAACCCTTCTTGTACTTTCAACGCAATCAACTACGATTTTATTGGCACATATTCAAACTGTAATAACAGATAGACACATGCACTTCTACATACTTGTATGAACTCTCAGCTCCAATGTTCATGGCTGACTTGCACTATGCTTAGATATTCCCCGACATTTAGTTGTACCTTTAATCTGATCATGCCTACATAGACGTGCCATGCATTGCCGGAGAATAAAAATTTAGTAGTTATTTATTTACCATATCCTTTGGCACACGATAACAGCTGCGCACCAATTCCCGCTGCATCACTTATTTCCAGTTGGTTTCATTTTTTACATAAACTGTTATGACCTATATTTAACTAATCCGAATTTCTCCAAATTCCGTTAGGTTACCTCCAAATACCACTTTCATATTATGGGGCGTAGCTGTTTCTTCGTATAACCAAACCTGTAGGCTATGAGCAAACATTGCCACTTAATATGTCCCTTAGGGATAACAGCAAAGAATTTAGAACAAATACATTTTATATGTATTACGTACTCTGAAGCACGTAAGTGGCATTTTGTCTTTTGGTCTTCCGACGATAACCATACAAAAAGGTTTTTCTAGCGAGTATACCCCTTTATAGTCTACCGCTTATTTATTTACTTAATTAATGTTAATAACTCAATCACAATTTTAAAAGGACTACCTACGCACACCGTTATTTCAAGCACAAATATCAATAAGGGACTAAAGAAATGTACGGATATCCTCAATTCCGCCTTTTTCTTGAGTATGCATGGCTTGCTGACATGTTTCCTGCTACCGCAATAGAACAGCACCTTTTAATGCATGAATGTTTCTTGTAAATATCTTCAACATTTAGTGCATTTTACCCGCTGCTAACCTAATATTGATTACAGCAAGGCATTAATCCTTCTAAAGCTTGCGGTCCTGATTCACAGTAGTTAGGCTTGCATGCATATTTGATCGCGCCTTCACAGGTGTGCCTAGTTTTATGGAGAATATACCACATCTATATTTAGTTAGTTATTTAGTTAAGTCGTCCGAAGCTGTTGCTTGAATTGGCCGCTACGCCGAGCGGTCCTCTCACATACGTGTTCTCAAAATCCCTTGACAGCTGCATCCTACCTTCAGAGGCAACAATCTGTCCAATTTTAAAGGGCGGTGACAGCGCTCCTGCCCGCGAAGTATCTGTCTGTCCGTTTAACAAGCGGTAGTCAAATTGTTTGAAAAGATTATATGGGGTTCAATGAAGAATTATCTGAATAGATTAAAGACCTTCCTCTTGTTGCGCAACCTGGCTTCCGCAAGGGCGTTTTGAGTCAGGCTAATCTAATAGCAGGCCGCGAAAACTGTGTCAAATAGGTGGACAGTGGACACGCTGTACGCTTGCCATTCGCAGGCGCATTGAAAGCATTTAACACTGATACTCATCTTCGACTCTCACTAAAGTTGCGATCTTGTGTTATATCTGGTTGCCCCATTCAATGGGTGCTTGCCTTCGTTGAGGTCAGGAAACAGTGCGTACGGGTGGAATGCGCACTTTAGCACAAGAAAGTTCTCCATGGGGGCGTCACGAGGGCTCGTTATTGGGGCCACCCCTGTTCGCAATCTAGGAAATAAATGGTCTGGAGAGATAGGAGTGTCATCACAAATGATTGCTGACGAGCTTAAGCTCCAGAATATGGTGGATAACCCCAAGTCATGCGGCTATTCCGCGTGATTTGGATGGACTCATAGAATTTATCCCTGCAATAAAGTCGTGCTTTGTCCTTTGAAGTGAACTGATAAACTTCCCACGCGAAATCCTGCAGGCGAAGGTGAACGCAAGACTATCACCCGGCAGGTAGAATTAAAGGTCGGTAAATCATCCGAAATTCTCGGATGTTGTAGAAATCCCGAAATTGGGGAACTCGCTTGAAATATTTCGCCAGCACTCCAGGTAGCAGCTTCAGTGCGGGATCGATAGCGGTTAAGTAAGAGCAGCTGGTAGAAATAAAACCTAATAATGGATACCGCAAACAACTACTCCATTCCTTATTTAGGCTTACTGGGTCATTATTTTGTCTCGTGTTCACTGGTGAAGCATTGTGTTTAACGGTCGTTCTCGAGTAAGGGTTACGACGTGGTAGGGATCATTGCACTCGGATTAGTGCAACGAGTGTAGGTGAGCAGTCTGGACTCGTACTGACCATGCTGTTCATCACTGTGCGTGGATTAGGTTCTTTTGAACACCGGTTGTTGGCCCCCTTGGGTTCTTTGTCTCAGCGGTTGGCATATTGGATCGATGTCGGTGTTCACGTTGATCGAGTTTATGGCTGAGAACCGTGCTTCGAGAAACTCCCTACCTTTTTGTGTTTCTCCTTCTGTCAAGGTGCCTACGTTGTTCCATTCGAAGCTACGTCCCACTTCATCCACGTGTGCTGCAACCGATGAGGTGGTGTAATGTTTCTTGCACTCTCTTTGGTATTCATATATCCTTGTGGACGGCTTCCTGCCTGTCTGTCTCACATAGTGCTTTTCACAGTTTATGCAGTTTATTCTATATAGGACGTTCCGGCTTTCTGGTGTCTCCGGCTTTCCTATCGGTTTTGATAATGTTTTCTTTAGAGTGGCGGTTGGCTTGTGGGTACCATGATATGATGTGGTTTGAACAATCTGGCAGTCCTTCCAGCTACGTTCCAAATGTAGGGCAAAAATATACGTTTCTTACTGGCTGACGTATGTTCGGCTTTTAAGGGCTTGTGGTTCAAGCAGCTTCGGAGGTAATTTCCTGGCTATCCGTAGCGGTTAAATGACTTGAATCTGTGTTTTTCTTCTGGTCGTTTCGCTTTGTCGTACTGCAGTAAGTTGCTATTCTATGAAACAGTGTCCGCACGCAGCTTGGCTTGTGACATTGGGTGGTTGCGGTTGAAATTCGAAATCCGATCGGTGTGCATGCTTTTTCGGTAAACTGCTGTATACAATCCGCCATCCATTGTTCTGCCTACCAACACATCCAAGGAAGGAAAATGTTTTCTTTCTCTGATTCCCTGGTAAACTGTGTGCCGTCCATATCGTTGTTAGGCAGTCGTTGTGCAATCGATACTTGACTACGTTTGCGTAACAAAAACGCATCATCAACGTGGCAAACCCAAAAATTCGGATTACGCATTGAAAGTAGATGCTCTTCCAATGTTTGCATGACCATCTCTGTGGTGAGTCCGGACACGGGTGGTCCATCGGTGCACCTTTCACTTGTTTAAACATGTTCCCGTTAAACGCAAAGTAAGTTAATTGGATATAGGTTTAGAATTCCACATGCGCCCTTGGTTAGCCTGTTCTTATTTTGCCCTCTGCGGTTGTCCAGAAGTTCTGCAATAACTTCTTTTGCCAGCTGCAACTTCACGGAAGTGAATAGGGCGGTTACGTCGAAAGGCATCATGGTTTCATCTTGTTTTATTCCTAGGTTTTTGAGCTTCGTCAAGGATTGTTGGGCATTTATATGGAGTATTGCGATGTACCGATTACGTGCTCAACTTGCCTTTATAGTGCCTTTGCCAGATAGGTTGGGCACGCCTATAGGTGAACAATTGGTCGCAAGGGTGCTCCATCCTTGTGTAGTTTAGATAGTCCATAGAATTGTGCAACGCTCCAGTCCCGAGCTCTCAATTATTCACCTTCCACTTCCGAAATTTCGTTCGATTGCTTAAGCTTCGCCCACGCTCGGTTTATTTTGTTTGTTAGTCGCGATGTTACGTCATGCTAAATGCATTGGTAGGTTGTAGTAGCGTTCAGGACTTGCTGCGCCTTCTCGGTGTAACATTTGTGTTCATACTTGCTG
>CALYDF020010024.1:0-10330 GCA_944474145.2 Dicrocoelium dendriticum
TTCTATTAATATTTGCACTAGTGAAGTGCTGATGACTGTTCGAAAGCTAAATCAACCAGCTGAGCATAAACAGGAATTTCACCACCGACGACAGTATATTGTGGCAGTACTAGCAGCTGCTATTCGGAGAACAGAACACTCAGCCCAAATCATAGACATGAACCAAAAAGCAAACTATTCCCAGAGGCTATAAAAACAAGCTGAATTGCCTCAGGATCCCGCGATATCTAGAATATTCCAAAGCTTAATATCGTCAGCAAAATACTAGCTCTCCCCACACCACATTTTCGTAGGTCGCGAACAACAATCGTCCTTATGCCGAGCCCTGTGAGACTCCACTAAAAGAGAGCTTGCCTTAGCGAAAGGTTACCGCAACACGCGTACGCACTGTTCCCTCCCCTCCAGGAAAACTGGCACCTAGTGTTGTGTATTCTGTCAGCATTCTTGACGGCTAGTCTAAACAGACACGTGCACACAACGGCAGACACACACACACAAAGCGTCTAATTCCCTGCTTCCCTATTGGCTCATCCTTCTCCTTACGACACCTTAACGTACTCACTTAGTTAGATATTGATCAGATTACAGCAGTTCGTTTACGAGAGTGACCATGTTACTATTACACGTGTAATTGACTTTCGTATACAACACTGGCATCGCGGCTTACGAACCTACGACATGGAATTACATCTTACAGTTTACTGGTCTGATCAAACCTTACGTCCAACAGAAAGTGCATGGGCCCAGTGGAAAACCTCGTTTACCAACTATCTTGCCTACTACCTGCCGCTTCTACCTACACTGAAGACCAGAAACTGAAGCTTCTCAGACACCTACTAGGTGATGAGGGACAACGTCAATTTGATGCTTTGGATCTCCAGTCATTAGTTACGTTAAAAAAAGCACTAGAGGTGTTGGACAAGTCATAGGGACAGCGTACAAACCTCTTCATGGCTCGCCTCACATTTGGCCGACTTATACAGGAAACAGCGGAAACTCTAGGTGGTTTCGTTGATCGCATCATACGCAGTGTACGACTCTGCGAGTATCCAACCATACCGAAAAATAGAATCGACGGCGTAATGCCAGTGCAGCAGTTGAATAGTGTTATCACCAACAATCGAATTCGGGGACGTCTACTTTCCGAAGACGCTTCTAATTGACTTGGGATAAGGCTGTGGACTTGGCTCGCCTCATAACATGTACGGCCGAACAGTTGCGATGTATCGCCACCCACGCAGACACACAGGAGGAAGGCAAGGTCCATTGCTCGCTAACCGAATTCCAATCCCCACAGAAATGCTTCCTCCGCGGCAGCCTACAACAAAAAGCCAATTTTACCAAGTGCCCTGCCTTAGAAATGGATTGCAAAAAGTGCGGTAAGCGCGGATATTTTGCCCGTCGTTGTTCAGTGCGCATTTCTCAGCTGCATTCTACAGATTCCGTTTCTAGTCAGCAGTTACAGTCCTCTGAAGACGTATTTTCTGTTGATAACACAGGCACTGTGTCTAACTATCGTTCAAATTGTCCAGAGCCTAAACTACCTTTGCCTGACATTCGTCCTGTTACGGTTATTGCACATGATAGAACAGCACATGTTGACATGGAATTTGATTCAGTCTCTCCTGTCACTATAGTACCGGGTAGTTTTTATGACATTCATCTACTTGACATGCCTATACATCCGTCAGCCTATCGTTTTGACAGTTATACGAAGGCCCCGGTAGAAATACGAGGATTTGTGGTGATTGCGTTGCAACTTGGGGCCGTGAAATCATCAGTTGCTGTGTACGTCACCCGCGGAAATAACCGTCCTTTACTGTGTTGCATTCAGAGGCAACCAACAAAAGTGGGGTTACCAGGCACCCAAGTTGTCAGACCCAAAGGTTCCCTAAAAACAATGATAGGGAATTAACCGAAACTGTAGGATGAGAAATCGGACGGATAAATTGGGCATTATAAGCTTAATATATGCTTCAATGGGTATTGAAGAAATTTAACTACAAATTGAGCCTTGATGTAGTTTAAGAGTTTAACTGCGTGGTACTTTAGGCACATGAACCAACACGCCTGTTTTTTGATTGTGCCGCTCTTGAGTTTCGAATCACCCAGTGCAGGTGCTGTCGAGAAATACTCAACCACTAGCCTCCGTGTGTCATGTTAGGGGTTTACCTCACAAGGATAAACGTGGCCGTGTGACATCGTGTGGACACAGCGTGTATTGCAGTGTTGCAATGAGCTGAGAGTAATTGGTTAACATTGGGGATTAAAGTGGCGCGTGACTCCTCATGTTGGAGTTAACGATAATAGCAATCAGGATAACATGTGGATGCCTGGACGCTGGAAGCGCCGTCTAACAGGATGGGTAAACGTTTCAGGTTCCCACAATGTGATTTGTATCGACTTTTCAGAAGGAATTCATGCATCTGGAACTATGCACAAATGTATGTGAATTCATTAAGTTTAACGTGCAACTCACCGGGTAGAAATGCGTGGAATCAGTCAGACAATTGTTGAAGCGAAATAACTCGAATAGTGATCTTACAGTTGTATGAGTACTAAACCGTTCGTCAAGAGGTACCTGTACATAATCGTCCTTCAATGCGGGCATAGAAAACACTTAGATTCGTTCAATCGCTAAAGGATATCATCGGATCCTGCAATAATGTAACATATTTCTAATAAACACTTATTCAAAGTTGTTCCATGGTCGCCAAAAATTCAGAGCATTTTACTGTCAAGCTTGACTGACCTGACTACGTGAGTAGTCCAAAGTGAATATTGACTAAACAGGTCGCTAAGTGTCTTTCTAATTGGTTCCCCCTTCTCGAAAGGAATTGAAGAACATGCTGCCTTTGATCTCAAAATTTATGGGCTTGATAAGCATGCCCCTGAGGGATTCAAACCTTGTTCAGCAAGTGATCAATGCTTGAAATAAAGTGAGTCGGATAGTAGTGATGACGAAATGTCCAGCCAGAACATAAATTTAAATATTTTGGAATGTTACAAACCCTCGATAAAAATATAGAAATTAGTTTGCATCAAGTCTTCTCCTGCGTACTAATATTCTCATGAATTTGCTGAACTTTCAGCGCACTTGCCTAGCTGATAATTAATTTTGGACACCCTATCCTCAGGGATAAGATTATCGGTAACAAAGTGCAAATATTAATGCTGCACCAAACGCACAAATAAATGAGTAGGTGACTGTCGAATTGCACCTGTGTCAGTTGATGGCGCTTCCTACTTATGGTATGAAGCAGCAGCCTGAGATAAAATCCAAGAATCGTTAATCAAGGGAAGAACACCGACTAGAGGTTACCTGAGAAGATGACACACTAAATGCTGTGGTGTCATAATTAAAAAAGAGGACTGAGGTTTAGTTGCAAGCAAGCCGACGTGGTTGCCTTGTCTGCAAACTGGCTGTGATCCACTGATGAGAATAGCCATTTTGTGGTGTGATTCTCCAGTTTTCGAGTGGAACGCCACGAACAGCATTTGGATGGTGAAATGGTTTTGCTTATAACCGAAATCATAAGCACTGCGAAGCTCGTTCTTCTACGGCAACATCATATATTATAGTGTTTTATGTTTATTTGGTGTCTGTGTTTACCGCAGCCCCTCATCCACGAGAGTGGAGGATAGGGATCTTAGCAACTTCTTAAAGCCGACTGCTATCGTCGAGCTGCAATATGTTGTACTTTATTACCTGGATTTCCTGCAAACAGACAGAAAGTATTCCGGAAAATCGACAGGTATCTAGAGTGAGAATTGTGAAACTCTGTGCAAGGGAATGCTTTCGTCCGACCAGAAATCGGTTTGGGTCTATCCTCTCAACTTAGATGCTGTGAGTACTAGACATGACCTCATAACATTGGTGTAATCGGACACTTGGACACTTATTCTTGCATGATACAAAGTACTTTGTCAAGTTTAGACCCTAAATTTCAATTATCATTGACAACTGGGATATCGAGCAGTATATTCTGGATTCGTATTTTGAAAAGTTAACTACGAATGTTCCATTGAGACCAACAGCTCTTTCTGATAAAGGCATAACCGGTCAAGCAATTTCTATCCTTGGCTCTTGTGCAATATTTCGGTCAGAGTGCACTATATATGTTGTGGATTTTAGCCATTCCATCATAGGACTTAAATTCATGAAACGGCTGAGCATTTCGTTATCACTTCCTCCTGACTCACTTCATTTCAAGCTTCGATCAGTTGTTGCATCATGTCTGGAATCCTCAGGTGGTATGCTTATCAAGCCCAATAATTTTGACATCCATGAGATTCGCGTATGCAAGTAATTCTCCAGCTACGGGAATACGTTGGGAAGTCGTTTTGCTACCTGCTTGGTCCATAGTTCACTTTGGACCATTCCAATAATCATTTCACTCAAGCATGACAGTAAAACGCTCAGGATTTGTGTCGACCATAGGGCAACATTGAACAAATGCTTGTTAAAAATATGTTTCACTATTGTAGGACCCGAGGGTGGCCTTCAGCGACTGAACGAATCTAAGTGTTTTCAAAGCTCGCTTTGAAGGATGCTTAGTTAAAGATACCTCTTGAGGATCAGTTGTGTGCTCATGCAAATATACACACGCCAATCGATTTGTTTCGTTTCAACATTTGTTTCACTGACATCAAATCGCTAACCCGGTGAGTTTCGCTTTACATATGCAAATTCAGATGCAATTGTGCAAAGTTCAAGATCCATGAAATGAGTCTGAAAATTCGATAAGAAGCATCTTGTGGGAACCGGAAATGTCTATCCATCCAGTTAGACTGAGCTTCCAGCACCCAGTATCCACATGTTTTACTGATTGCTATTCCTAGTCACTTTAACATGAAAGGTCGAGCGCCACGTTAATTCCTACCGTTAACCATCAACTGTCAGCTCTTTGAGTACTCTGCAATGCACGTTGTGTCCAGACGATCTCACACGGCTTTGTTTATCCTTGTAAAGCACGCCCCTCGCAAGACACACCGAGACTAGTGGCTGAGTAGCATTCAACGGGACCAGGAATGTGAGTCGAAATTCAAGAGCTGTACAATCAAAAAACAGGGGTACAGTTTTACATGCATAAAGTAACTCATTCATACTCGTAAACTGCACTTATTCTCAATTGGTACATAAATTTCACAAACACTCATTGAAGCTTGTATTAAGGTTATAATGCGCAAACATCAGTCCTACATTTTCCATTAATTGCTATCATTGTTTTGGATGGCGCATTTGGGTCTGTGAGCTAGGTTGTCTATCAACCCAATTTTGTTGGCAGCAGCTTAGTGCAAAACGGCAGTGATTCATCACACCATGCGCACTAGACCTATGCGTGAAACGGAGACCACAGCATCGCGGCTATATTCACAAAGTAGAAGGAGCATTTGCACTGGGTATTCTTGGTAGGGGTTTGGTCTCCAACAGGATTGAGGTGCAACCCAGTACACTAGAGTGCTCATTGCCTGGACAGCGAGTAATTCTACTGTGCAACAGTGACTACAATTTTTGTAGCCTCTTTATTTTCCACGATATAGCAAGTGAATAGTAGTAAAATGGCCAGCTATGACTTGAATTGCCTACATTAATGATCAACAAGGAATTATGTTCAGTTTAAAACATTGAAGTGACTTTGGTGATCCTTACGTTAGACGCTTCCTGTGGGTTGTAGATGCATGCGAGCAGTGTGTAAGATGAGGCACCCACAAATGACAGCCAAATAAATTAAGGGATATTTTCCAATTATGAGTTGTCTATAGGTTTAGCTGTAACTGTTTTGCACAGGTATATAATACACCCTCCAATTTTCTGTTCTAGCGATCAATTCGAAATGGGTGGTAGTTTGGAATCATCAGAGTAGAGACAAGTGTATCTGATGAACATAAGGTTCCAGTGACGAGGATCGCTTGTGGGTCATTTAAAGTTGCAAGTGTGTTTATAAAATGAAGTTTGTTGATTTTGGATCTGGCATTAATCCGAATCACTGAAAATGTACTATGTATTGAGGAATGATCGCTGTCCGTTGTGTGATCGTTTGAATCTTTGCGTTGGAGCATAATGTACATTTTAGGCAAGTGTGAGTATGGTGGAACCGAGTTAGCCATTAGAACACGTCATTTGGTAACACGTCATTTGCAAATATCGAGACTGTTGAGGGCACAACGGGAGCTCAGACACCATGTTTAGGTTGCCGTTGGTTTGACAATGTACTAGCTTTGTCATCTGGAAAATTGGAGGAAGTTTGGGATCAATTGTAGACCTCTGCTGCATGTATCTTAGATGAGCTTGGGTACGAGTCTATTTCCGTTGCCGCTAAAGATTAGTTGTTAGAAGAGGCTGCTTGAGAGGTTGAAGGAACATGGAAACAGCGGGTGGTAACATACGCGTACTGGTCGATGTCCTTCCGCTATCTGTGCACTTCCAGGGATTGCTGTGGGGTGTAAGATGGTAATTAGGTATAGCCTAGAGACAGTTGTTATTGATCATATTCAACATGGAAGGATTTTGACCTGGTGGCTGTAGAAGGTTTGTCGATAGGGACATTTGGGTGCGTCCGACTATTTACTATCCATACGTATTTTAAGGACACAGAACTCTGGATTAGAGACTTCGCCTTTGGGCGGCAATGGACTATGAATCACATCAGGTTGTCTATTCTCGGATGTGTCATGTTTCTTTGGATCGTTTTGTGCTCTATTCAATAGGCTCACGTAGAAATCTGGCTAGATAATTTATGACAGATGAGCCGTTGGCGTGCATGCGGGCCTTTACGGCGCTGTAGCTTCGTTCCTTTGATAAACTAGATTTACAGTTGGATGAAACACTAAGTAAAGGATGGTTTGTATCAGTGAGTATTTTCCAAGCAAGGTTGCGCATGAATTAACATGAAGAGATACACTGTGTTTAACTAGGTTTTGTTTAGAAATGCTACTTCATCCAGATATACGTTTCAGCAACATCTTTAGAAGTTTGAAATACTTACCCAATAAGCCAGGAAAGATTAGAGACGAACAGTTGGTTCAGGTTGGCAGAACACATGCAACGATGTATCGTAGGGTCAAGTGGTGGGAGACTGTGGACGAACGAAGACGTGGGACATAACATGACAATCGCCTGACATTCGTGGATGCTTCATTCACTTGAATTGACCACGAGAGGTCATGGCTCAGTGTGATTACCGGATAATTCATTGACGTTGAGAAGCTCAGGCTTTCACCATTGATGTGAACTAGGGGAAAATCAGCGACGAGTTTCTGGTAACTTTCGGCCTTATGCAACGAAAGCTGTACGCCATTGCACTTGGAAGTGTTCAGCATTTAGCCGAGAGCGTGTGACCAATGTACAGTTTTATCCAAACGACATTGTAGGACGGTCGAAGAGGCTGAAGTTAGATGCTTCGCGCCGAGTAATACGTCGTCGGCGTATGTTAGCATTATGGATGTAGCCAACATAGAGAATAAGAGTGGCATCAAAATGGCTCATTGTGGAACACCAGAAGTAGGGGTATGAGACATGGATCTCCAGCCGTTGAATCTGGTTATCTGAGTACGTTTGGGAGAATATACTTCTGGCAAGATGGAAATAGTTGGTTAGATTCCAGAAGCCAGGAGATCGTGCGACAAGGTGTCAAGGTTAACACAAAAGAAGGCTTTGCATAATCAAAGAAGCATACACGTGTTGCTTTTTTTGCCGTCTAGCGACGATAGAACTGAGTACACTATACCTTTTTGGAATCAAGCCAATCCATAACGGATTCAAGCTCCTCCTTAAGAATATTCAACCCAATTCATAAGCATATCAAGTTGAATCCATCGTCTTGACCAATGGCAAATCGGTACAAGAGTACTCAGAAAGTCTGCATCGGTTGGTGCGGTGCTTATCCAAAAAACCACGTGATGCACAGTGGACGTGAAAGCAACACGTGAGCTCATTCACTGTAGGATGGGTGCGGACTAGCACGCGGCATCTATGGACGGTTGAGGAAGTACTGTAACTTCCACCCACTCACTTACGCGGCATAAAGACACACAATGCAGAAGTGGGCGGCCATCCGCGTTCATAGTGCTCACTGTTACGCGCAGACGGCCAGACATGAAATCTACTCTACAATGAGACAGTATCGATTGCCTTCACTGAAACTAGCTGCATGCAAGCTGCCAGGCAGTTCCATTAGCCTCACGTGGTGTAACCTAGACTTAGCGGTGTCTACGTGTGTGATCCGTTGTTGTTAATAGTGGCTAGGTGAAATAATTAGTGCGTGCGGTGCTTCACTACGCGCTATCATGGAACAAGGCATTAGTTATCGGTGGGTGTGGCCGAATTACCCGTTAACTGCAGTTGATCAGCCTTAATGATGAGGTTAGCATCAGCATCTGCACAGCAATGCATGATGTACTGCACCGAGCGTTGCGGAAGAGTACCGCGTTAATTGTGATAAGGTTACCGTGTTGGCAAAAGTTCGCATTTACTGGTCTATATGCAATCGTTAGTATAATGTAGCCATTAACATGGTGAAGGAATACGTTTGTCAAGAACAAGGCACCGAAGGTAAACAATTGTTTTCGATGAATTCCTCGTCAGACCTGTACAATCATATGGGTAAAACGCAACGGACGTTACAATGGTTTCGATCAGTTCAAATGAAATTGAATCACGTGCCAACTGGGGGCATAAACCAGCAATAAACCTAAACGATAAGCGTACACTAGGGCAGAGATATAGTCAAATGACTTCCTCCGGCCTCCGAATCGTCCACTTTTTCTGGCCATGGTAAACTGAGGGCTTCGATCAGTTTCTTTTGTGAACACAAAAGCGGTTGATACAACCGAATACTGATCGCCTCAGCTGTAGCGAGGGTACGGAGGCGCAGGCCTTTCGATTGCAGTGGCGGAACCTTGTAAAGTATTCGAAAGGCGCGGACTGGATCGACTTCGTGCCCACTATCAACTAGATGAGCCGTAATAGAGCTAGTTATAGCCCCGGTACCGCCTCGACGTTTGTAAAAACGTCATGAGTTGGTGTGAAACGTAGATGAAACGAGGATCTATGTTAAGGTTAGCGCACTCCTCACCAAGATGCCGAAATTCGACGCACTGGGTATGGTGAAACACCGTTTGAATGAAGAGATTAGCATAGGGAGTGACCAAAAATTAAGTTGGTTGTAACAACCGAGAGTGACATTGCGCGGTATGTTGTTCTAGCTCGGGTTTCAGTCGGAAGCAGGCACTCGAGAACATGATGTTATCATTAGATCGTCAATATCCACTATGTTGTACATAGTACTGGCAAACTCCAGTAAATGGCCAAAAGTTGTTGGTATCAAGTGGATGGCACATTTTGAACAAAAAAGTGTATAAGCAAAGCTAGTATGTGTGGGATCGGAAATCGCCCACCATAGAGTAGCACATCGCCATTCCTTGACTGCTCTGTTTGCAAGAATGATTAGCTTCCGAACCGATATATCATCAATCAACGGACACAAATGTGACACAGTACTACAATTCCGATCTCTGTGTTTCACAGATAAGGACATGTGCACAGAGAAGGAAGTATACAGTAAAGTAATTCTTGGATAGTGGACACCCGAAACCGGTAGTGAAAGCCACGTTTCACAATATGCTAGAATCACATTAAAAATATACAGCGGAATGGATTGGGACGATAAGAATATTATAGGTAGAAGGAACTTCCTTTTCCTTTCCGACGGCACAAACCAAGGAATAAAACTCGGGATCTGTTCAACAGTGGTGTACCTGAAATACACACAAGCCACTGCGTGTTGTGTCGATCTCGAACTTCGGTATGCAAATTGATGTGTGTCATTCAGACAGGGTTGGGTTGGCAATTTTTCAAGAAGGAATTGCTCGAACACTTGTAAGCCACCGAATTGCACGCAATAGGTCGAACTCGACCTGTTGCTTACTTCTATATATGTGGTATCCTAGCAGCTCTCCATCAGACTGCAATCTTCTCTTGGTTTATGCCTTAAGTGTACAACTCAGCTAGCGGACGGGCTAGTGAAGCTGCAGTTTCTTTACGGACAAAGGGAGACAGCCGATCAAGGCCGCTTGATTTGTGGTGCTTAGCAAGTTAAGCTTCCTGTGAAGTGCTGCAACATCAATAAATGAAGATGGGTTTGTTGGTCACTGAATCTGCACAGATGATGTGCTGGGGTGTGAGTCACTGCTGGAGCAGCAGATGTTGCATTATTAATCTTCTACATCTTTGTCAGAATTCGCAATATGATGAGCGACTCCACTAAATTATTTCATGGTCTACCAAAACTCACGACAAATATTGTTCTTCAGTTCTCTCAGTTTATCT
>CALYDF020010025.1:0-10334 GCA_944474145.2 Dicrocoelium dendriticum
TATTCTGCAACAGCAAATCGTCGGTTTGAGTGCAGCATCAGACACGGGTATCCATTCAATCTATAACCTTTTCTTGGGTGTATATTTCGCCTATGTACTCCTGTTTAGTTTGAATGGTATGCACATTTATAACTATGATAGAATAGGAAACCCGTTTTTTAATTAAGTGTAAATGACGAATCTTACTATGTCTGTGCTAATTTGAACCCGAATAATACATGCGGATGCGCTGGTCATCAGCTGATGGCATCATTTGTGTTTCGCCGTTTTCCCAAACAGTCTCTGATTGAGTAAGTAATTAGATTGACGACTAGGGTTTAAATCACCATTGCGTGTGTTTGGCTAAGCGGAAATAACGATGCAAACTGCTTGGTTGGGGAATTCTCTTGGATATCTTGCAATGGTTGCCGGTGAAACATTCGGCCTTGGGTAGATTTTGAATGGTTGTGCAGTTGATCTTTTATATAATAAGACAGATGCATGAATATGTGACAATGATTTTGTAAGTATAGTAGAAATTCGTTACATTTAGATTCACTCAGACAGCCGCCGTACCTTCGGAAAAGCACTTACGCGCGTTTCATCATTTCGTGAATCGTCAGCAGTGCGCATGCCATCGGACTGTGGTAGAGCTCTATCCTGAAACTCGAGTTTTGCAGTCGGTGGCTGAGACCACTGAGCTACGGAGGGACTCCTATGTAATTTTGTAAGTGCAGTACTAGCAGAATATAGTGAATCAGGCCTGAAACATTCCTAATTTTACCGTATAACTCGGCATCAGATAATGTGACTTGTTCGCATAATAACGGTTGTGAGAGCAAACCAGACAAGTTCCATGTATGTGATCAGATTAATGTGGAGGATGCACTCAACTGCAGAAAGAAATTAGAAAACACCGTTAGCTTAAAAGTGATGCCAAGTTGGTGTTTCAGTGCTGCATCTGCACTAGGACAACAAATGGGCTGCCAGTATGTAAGCAATTGAGCATGCTTTGATGCCTGTGAAAAAACTCTGGACAAAGTGTCGAAATAATTTTAGGCCTATTTTGACCATTGGTTGACCATCCCCTAGCAAAAGTACATCACAAAATTTCTGGGGATTATGAGCAGCTTCACCTAAACCTGATAACCAAACACAATATAATCGGTCTCAAAAATATAATAGATGTGTCTAAAGACAGGTCACTCCAGGACATTTTGAATGGAGTTGGTTGCTACATCCAAAAAACAAGGATAATAAATAGAATGTGGTAGTTTATTGATCACAGTAGTTGTTACATTTGCACAAGAAGTGCTTAATTCACATACGAGGCCTTAATAATCTAGAGTTCATTTTTTAATGAGATAAGGTTTCATCGCGCTGATCTGCAGACTTATCGAATTTTATGCTGTCTTTTGACTTCTGTTTAGCTGAACTAACCTAACCGCAATGTAAATTCATCGAAAATGGTCCAGATTGCTGCGGGAAACATACCTCTATACAAATGCAGTCACAAGGCCAAGAAACGCATGCAACTAACTAACAATTAATGTTTGGAGAAAGAAGAAATCACAGGGCAGGTTAGTCTTAGAGTTTCTCTGCAAATATGGTAAAGAATAATTGATTCCATCTAGCAATCTGCGCTCTCTCCCTGGTGGCATCACTGATCTCGCCGCGAATAAGTGAAGTAGGAAAGATTCCGACTTTCGTATTGTTAGGAGGTTAAACTGGTCAAGTGCATATATGGGAGAGGCAGTTATTAGTTCTTTATCTACCGTCTCACAAAGTATCGTAGTCTGAGAAAGGCGCTGAATTAATTGTAGGTGGACTCACTTACTGCAGCCGACTCTGACGTAATTCGGTAGCTCTGTTATCCATGCAGTCAACATCCGCAATTTCTTGCCATTTAATTTGAGTCAAAAAAGAAATGATTGTTCGAATTTTTCATGCTGTTTTAAGCATCAGTACAGCTAGTGCCACACCGCTCTTGTAAATGGTAAATGTTGACACTAAATTCCTTGGAGCTAGTGTCAAAAAGCCAAAGCTTAGTGCCTTCACTACACTGGTTTTAACAATGTGCTCCATAGATGTTTAAATGTGACGTATAGTTGGGTTTCCTTTTCATGAACAAAACTTGTTGCTCTTGAATGGGGAATTTTCGTGTCATTACATGGAATTTCGTCTCAACAAGTTCCAAGTCAGATAGTCGTCCACACGCCCCAAGAAACAATAGACGGCATTTTCAACCCGTTGGACGTCAGCAGTAGTGTGTAAGCATGGCATCTTGCTTTTGGCGGGCCCCCTAGGCAACCCATACTAGTGCATTATACAAATATACCCAGTAGTTTACAATAAGGTTAAGTTCGTCCCACTAACAAAGGGCCCATGATACCGTCAGGTGGCGAGTCTATTAAACAGCACGTGTCATGCCGCTTCAGAAGACTTCGGCTTTATTCGATTTTTCAGTCATCACGAAAGAACATTAAACTTTTGTTTATGAGTAACTTAATTAATACATTAAACTGTCATTGGTTTATCTTAACTCACTGAAAATACTTCACTACGGACGTTCAGTATCATTTCATCAAAAATGAAGAGGAGTAACGGAAGAACTAGCCTACACATGCGAGAAGACAACTCAGGTCGTCGGTTTAAGGAATAAAATCTGGACCTGGAAATTGATCAGGTCAGGTACCAACAGTTTGTACCGGCGCTTGCGAGTGCCTCTTGGGGTGCGCACATGAACCACTGGCCTCAACATGTAGAAGTGACAGAAATGCCATATCCGATGCGTCATAATAGGGTCAACTTTACACCGAAGACACGACAGTATGTAACACACATTTGTCCGCATCGGTCTTTGTACTGTATACCCCCTAAACTGAGCATGGGTCTGGCGGCCACATGCTGAACACGTGCTGGATTTTATCCTTTTCCCTAGAAGCCTGGACAACAGACGAGTGATCCATGGTAGATTATCGGTCTTATGGTGCGAGAGGAGAGGCGAATCGCCTTATCTTCAGACAAAATGCAGAATCTACGTCTGAGCGCTTGAAGCGTACGCAGCCCTTCCCCATACTGCTTGTTCCCGTTGTCTACACACGTAAAAGCGCGGCCTGTGAGTACTCCGAGATACTTCACGGAAAGTATAGCATGTAGCAGTTGGCCGCTCAGTGTGTACTTCCACTCATCAACATCCATTCCCAGGCGCAGATGTAGCAATTTGATTAGATTAACCATCATGTCAACATTGCAGATCACCCGGACAGCCGATCGTAGTCACGTTGAAATCCGTCACAATCATTGGGACCATCAATTGTAATCGAAATCTTCAGGTCATCAGTTAACCCGGTACAAGCCGATCGAGGAACCTGAGGCATTTAGCTGATAATAATCAGGAATAAAATGTGCCTCACCACTCTATCTTTGAGTACCCCCACAAGTAAAGGCATACCAGCCCATTATATTAGCTTCCACCTGTACTCACAATTTTCGTCGAATATGGAAGTCGCTGGTCGAATTGTGCAGTGAGCCACCAACACCACCTATCCTCAGATTGTTAAGGAGAATCTCCAGCTTCACTATGTCAAAATCCACACCGAAACCTATGCATATCACATCCACTGACATCGACCATTTCAACAATTGCTACCATTCCTGCAGCATCAACAGTAGGTTGGTGATACAGGAGTGAACTTTCTGGTATTCATACTATGCGATTTTTAGTAGATTTATCGATTCTAGCAGCTGCAGTAAGGACTTCTAAGAAACCTTCTTGAGCCCTTAGTTTAAAAGAAAATTTATAACAATTGGCCATTAATTGTCCATCTTACATAATTCAAAGCCCATCGCAATGAGCTTCACGATGGAACGTTTCCAGTCTTTCAGAAATGCTACTCCGGACAACGATCTTATGAACATATCAATGACGGAGGGCGATGATAGCCGGTAGTGACTTGCAAATCAGCGGGTGGAGCCTATTTGGACCAGCATGTATCGTGCAGTCAAGAAGGGCAAGCAGGTTGCAGACATTTTCTACTTCGCAAACCAGGCTCTAAAGTTCCGTGCGGGCTGCACACATAGAGCTTGGTACAGACACGTGAAGACTTGCAAATACAAAAGCGAAGTGCGTCGCCAGCGCGGACGCACGTTCGGCGCTGGAAGTTAGTTGTTGTCCATCAATGTCCTCTAAGACTTCTGCTTCATGTGCGTGTCTTAGTATTTGCTTCACATAAGAGCAAATTGGTTGCCGTCCATCTTCTTTGTGGTTGTTGGCTTCTCTTCGAATTACAGACGCTTCTGTATTTCTACGCTGTTGCATACATGTCGCATTGTTTTGTGCATCTCGTAATCATCGGCCGAGCCAGACAGGAGGACTTTATTACACAATAGACGTCGCCGTCGTGCTAGCATTTCAAAGTGTTTGTGGAACCGATGTTGTTTTACTGGCCCAGTTTCCCGAAAAGCGCACAGAGACTTCATGTCATCCTTTAGGACGGAACAACAAGTTTTAACATATGGATTCTGTTGCAGTAACCGGTCCAGTTGACTAGCGGCGCGCGTGTGACCATCGAATTCTTCCGTTAATTGTATAATGGCTCAAGGGAGCGAGTACGGCAGTGGGCGCTCAGATCTGACCATGATCATTAAGTGATCACTCGCTGCTATAGACTTCAAGACAAATCAGGCAAACACTGTTCATAGCTAGTTGACGACAGGACCAGTCAGGACGGAATTGAGCGCGACGTATTGCGCGTCGGTTGGCAGATGTGTTTTGTTGCTCCAGTCTCAAACAGCATCTCATTAAACTCTGCCTAGGGTTAACAATACCTTGGGAAACGTTGAACATTAAGCCAGCTTATTCGAAGGAAGTTAAAATCACCTAGAAGCAGAAAGCTGGATGACCAATGTGTTTTTGGACACGCGGCAACAATACAAAAAGCGGCTTCGTGGACTGTGATAGGTTACACCCCCGAACAGTAAGCCAAGGATCTGTTGGATTGTGTAGCATAATTGCTCACAAAGACCATCCTCACCTCGATCGGTAAATACCGGCCTCCCACGCAATATAACGACCACATAGCAGTACACTAGCACGGATATTTTAAGGTCTATAACACTGGAGGCACGAGTAACACTCAAGCCAGAAATCCTGAGCGGTTAGCTCAGTAACCAACCAGGTCTCAGCTAGTTCCAGTGAATCCGGCCGAAGAGAGGCAATGAAGTGGCCCAAATAGTCGCTTTTGTTCATTAAACTGCAAACATTATTAAACCTTAGGCGCAAGCCACGATTGGAACCACTGGCTTTGTATGGAGCGTTATCGTTATGTAGATCCTTGTTAAGCAAACCCGGGGATCCAGCAAAAATTTTGTAGTCTGGAGATTAGTTTCCCCACTGTGAGTACGCCAGTTTAGATTAAAGACAACGGATTTTGGTTTTACTGTGTCTGGCAGATCCATATCTAGCCGAAAATGGATCATCAGACCTATTGGCTCACCGGTACGAGATGGTATCATTTACGGAGTGGCTTCATCACAGAAAGCTACTCACAGATATCCAGTCTTTCCCTCATCTCTCTTTCCAAGAAATGTTAGTTGTTTCAACCTCATTCCCTGTTAACAAATGTAGCGACATCTTGTAATCTGAATCCTCAACAACTAGACGTCATATTTATAGTGCGCCTGTGAATTTGCGTCAGTCGACTCAGGTAAGTGAAATATCATGAGGTTGCAATGCAGTTTTAGTTAACGTTTAGTGTCTCGTGCTTTCTTCGTTGCATAATCCGCTGGCATTCATCGCTTACGCTGTCACACCGCTGGAAATGTGTCCGTTGGACGTACCACAGACACATAAGCTGAGCATCCAGTTGAGGAGA
Organism: Dicrocoelium dendriticum; assembly: GCA_944474145.2. Taxonomy (NCBI): domain Eukaryota; kingdom Metazoa; phylum Platyhelminthes; class Trematoda; order Plagiorchiida; family Dicrocoeliidae; genus Dicrocoelium; species Dicrocoelium dendriticum. The sequence goes on from CALYDF020010025.1 coordinate 5,856, forward strand.
GACGTTCTCCATAGCTAGCAGTAGACGGGCAAGTGGGCTTGTTCGAACTTAGGGGTGGCTAGATTTATGATTCTTAGGATGAACCCACGGTGCTCTTAGCTATGGAAAGATTTAATACTCTTGCTGGCTCACGGGGCTTCTTGATTCCTATTATTTCCGTTTAATTCCGGCACTCCTTACACAATATTTGGACAAAGTCCTTCTAATTTCTATGTAGAGGTCTAAATGGCCGACTGATAAACCAATGCACGAGATGTGAAAAATCCCGTGACAAATCAGGAATGTGACAGATTTGGCTCTATTTGCAATTAATGTGAATATGCGTAGATCGGGCTGTGGATGCGGATTTTGGGCGGTTCTCCGAGCTGACTGATTGTTGTGCAGACGTTTCGTTGCCTGACTAGGCAACATCATCAGTGCGGTTTCAGGGGCCTGATTCGCAGTGCTTCGAAGCTTCGAAGCACTGCGAACCAGGCCCCTGAAACCGCACTGATGATGTTGCCTAGTCAGGCAACGAAACGTCTGCACAATAATCAGTCAGCTCGGAGAACCGCCCAAAATCCGCAGATTTGACTCTATGTCCAACAGTTTTAAAACGTGCCACAGGGGTCTGCTTTGTCATGAAGAACGGCGTAACATATATGATGGCCAAAATACAAATCAAGAGCACAAGCAGAACGCAATACAAAATAGTAAAATTGTTGGATCTGACACCCATGTACAATAAAACAAAACATAAAAGCAAAGCAAAGCAATTAAAATCCTTCTGCTCAATAGTAATAAAGGCAAATTAATATAAATGGCCAATGTGTAAAGACAGAAAACTGCAATGTAAAAGGTGACAAACGACAACACCTGTTCTCGCAGCGGAGCAAGAAAAGCCGACCGGCGAGTGCTATCAGGATTCCCTTGCCATAGAAAACACGGAAAGGTTATCAGAGGCAATTCAGCACACTCCACTCTTATTCAGGAGGCTTCGCTATGTCTTAAAAACCCCAGTCAGCGCCGTTTCGAACATCTGGGTCTCCTCATTGGTACGCTGTCATCGGGCCCATGCCGTCTAATCATTAGTAATAAAAATCCTTCAGTATAGCTTCTCAGTGCTGTGACGTGCACAGCCGATTTACGAAAATTCAAAAGCGTTACACGATTGAGCTACTATAAACTACTCTGTATTAAATGTATAGCATTCAGTCTGAAAACCAATTAATCATAAAGGTTCTCATGGTCAACCTGCTTTGGCCCAGAAACGAGGAACGGAAATTTCAAGCAAGGGAGCTGACTTCTATTGGTTTTATTCTCCCACCAACTTCTCACGAAATAGTGCAGGCAAAGCACACACGTATTATATTAATGCGAATAAATCGGAAGGTGAGTGCCGTTGCGATGTGATAGCACCACACTGCTTATCCTTCTTATGATTATCACGGTCCTAATTTACAGAAGATTTCAAACTCGCTTTAGAACATAATTGTATTGCCTTTTGGGGGCATGCGGACCACTTTACGGGACCTCTTAACTGCTCACTGGGTTTCTTTGATGTGACAGTGGTATCCTATCACATTCAAGTGATCAAACTACCATACTATGCAAACTTGAATTGCACACGTTCGGTACGTAATAATAAACTAAATCTCCGTCTTTTATTGGAGCTGATGTTGGTATTATTTTTATTTATAATCGCCTGCTGGCTTTTACGCAAGTAGGAGATCATCCTATATTCAACATAAGAACTATTTTCCTGTAATAAACCGCAGCAAAAGTTTTCTTGACGTAGATGTCGTACAGCATGGTATCAAGGACCCAACCCAGCGGTTGCTCATTGTTTGAAATGCCAACAATATCCCAACAGAAACTACTTAATCGCTTCCAAGAATGAGTTAAGCTAAAGCGGAAGTGAGTCACACGTTCGAAATATCGTGGCTTTGAAAAAAACCTGTCTAGTAACACAAATAAATCGTTGTGCTTGCTCATACACCACTCATCTACTGCAACTGTGACATCCGCATACGTGAAGCGCATCAGTGGACGTTTGGCTAGCATGGTATACGCGTGTGATGGCTAAGAAACGTTTGCTCCCACAGAGAATCAGCTGGCATAATTTTGAAAATAATTTAGAAGTGCTTCAATGCCGTAGACTTTTGGCTGATGACACCGGAGGCTTCAGTTTCATCTCCTGACCTAGCACCTCAAAGAGGATTAATAACATGATTTAAAAAAAGGTAATAGGAATTAGAAGCTGGTTGTTTGCCCTTGTCACGCGCCGTTACAATTCACAGTTAATTATAAGGTCACTCGAATAACCAGTTGAGCGGCTTTCAGACCGGATTTAACCGCTAGGCGCCATGATCTGTCTATGCATGTGTTCAAGATGTTCCATTGTATGTTAGGATACCGTGATAACCTGTTCACTTTTAAATGAAGAAGCAAAGCTCATTGGTCATTTTTCATGTGAAATGCAGCTAAGTAAATTTAACTGATTACTGGCGATAGGTTCATTGAGCATTGTGTAACAAGGTGGTAACATGCGCAGACACGTTCGCTTTAGTAAGCCCTGTTCAAATATATAATGCAATCTATTGTCTTTAGCTAACTTACTTGAACAAACAAATTTCTGGATTCCCAGCTAATCTATATTGCACGCTAAATTTGCCGCTTTTCAATCTACTGTCATTAGTAGTTGCTTGATTTTATGATCCACACAGTAGGCACCTAATTTTTACACGACCCTTTAGTAGCGTATGACGGGATAACAGCATAACTTTACAAAACCCACGTGATTGAACATGCAAAAGAAAAGTAAACGGAAATGTTCTGTCCATAAATTATCGTCAATAAAAACATCGCAATTTATCACCCCAATATGTGACATTTAGCACTAAAATGAAAGTCGCCATGACCGGTGCAGCCATCATATATTTTGGTGGTGCATTCTAGTGGGAGCAGATTCTAAGCGAGTAGAAACAATGTCCACACTGCGAACGAAAGTGTTGCGTCAGTAGTTTCAGGTGGTCTTCTCGGCATTGTTTATAATAGGCTAGGGTCAGCTGTGATTTACCTAGGTGCTCACTTTCAGTTAGTATCCGCTATGTCAGAATGCGATCTCCGCGAAACCGTCTGTATTCTGAGGCAAACACATCGAGTAATGGAAGGCGCATTTCGCACCTGAGCTCGGATAGTCCACCTATAGCCTGTCTTACTCTTATTAGGGTCTGCTCAGCGAGAAGAATGCCTGGTTTTACCCATGAGCGCATGGGTCTGAACCGGACATTCTATGTGGGGATGAAGACATGTGTTGATCAATATTGATGATAGCTGTCGGTCTAAGGTGCCGAGAGCTCGCCACAAAAGTCACAAGTTCAAGTTCGCCACATCCCCTGCTTTCGAGCATTGGAGTGAATTGCCAAGACTTAATTGAACGATGATACCTAAGTCTTGTTCACTAGTCACCTGCTGCAAGACTTGCTGTCTCAGAAGATTTGTGCTGCTGAAGCTGCTACGCACCGTCAGCAAGTGGCGCTGTGCCGAGTTCAGTGGGGTGCTTCGCTTCTGCCCATTCGTTAAGCCGAGACAGATCATCCTGAAGATAAGCACGGTCGGATGCTGAGCGAACTGCTCTCCGTATTTTAGCATCATTTGCATACAACTGCTTTGGGATATACTTTTGATGTGAGGTTATTTAAGTTAAATATACACAGCAGCGAGCCGAGGATGGATTTTTGCTGTACACCGCTGCAGAAGCGCTGGTTTTTGGAGTGAATGTCGGCTCTTCCCTCCTTGATAGTACTGTCTATTATGTAAGCTTCTAACCAGGTGAGCAGCGAACCGTCGATGCCGTGGGCAGCAAGCTTTTGGAGGACAACTATATGCTTGAATCTGTCTGAAGTCTTAGAATTGTCTAAAGGAATCACAACTATGGGGACTCCTTCACAACTACTCTAGTCGATGAATCCCGAGCAAACAGAGGTTGGTGGGGCTAGCTTTCCGTGTCGGAAACCACGTTATACATTGGAAATTACTGGCAGAGTTCAAAATATTGTATCAGTTCATTTGCGATTACCAACTCCATTACTTTTGGCCAAACAAGTGAGATAATAATTGGCCGGTAGTTGGCGGGATCCAATCGCTTACCTTATTTTTATACTGGAGCAACGATTCCAGGTTTCTTTTCAGATGGGAGAGTATGGGACTCAAAGAGGTTCTAAGAAAAGGTTATATTGAATGCTACAGTGAAGGTTAGAGTTTTATTTACTTTTGGGTAGTTCGTGACGATTCCCGAGACACAGTTTTCCCGGAGAGACTATTATTTGCCTAACCATCCTCAGGTGTGTAGATGCCGTTGGATAAGCCCTTGAGATTTGTTACGAGATTATCGAGCGAAGGTTTCATGGTATTTGTAGCCGCTAAGCCAAATTGTAGGAGTAGTGCGTTCGCCGTATCCACAGCTTTAGCCGTTAAGCCACTGGACGCCTTGAGTGG
>CALYDF020010026.1:0-10301 GCA_944474145.2 Dicrocoelium dendriticum
CCCGTAACAGACATCAGTGGCGTCAATGTTGTTCTGCCATTATACCCCCTTTAATACATACAAAAGCTCACAAAACCAAAATTCGAAATGGCGTGTGTAAGTCCAAAAACATCGTTTTCCACATTTTTAAATCGCAGTTCGTGTTTCTATCTTCTCCACTTTTTTCCTTCTGCCATCGTTCAGATGACACAATGTCTGTTAGCAGACTAGGAATATATATATATATATATATATATATATATATATATATATATATATATATGGTTGGCGGCATCCGGTTTCGGATTTGCCTGTCACTGTGGCAAGCCACAAGACGCCTGCGCCTACAGAGGGACCATGGATGGCTTGCGCTGCACCACCCACAGCTCCAACCACATACCCCATATCCAGTGTAAACCCGAAGGAATAAGACCGGGAGGCATGCGGATGGGAACCACGTTTCATCAACGGAGCCGGCCCACACTCCTTCACAGGCAAACACAAGCACGCTGTATTTGGGAATCAAGCGCACACAAGGCGGTGGCTGGACCGTAGTCCGCTCCACACTGAGTGCATGGAACCACTCTTCGAGCCTAGCACGACCACAAGAACCGTGCACCCCGTCCCCTCCAGCAACGACCAACTGTCTCCTGGAGCCAGTATGAACGATGTAGTGGGTAACAGACAGGTAGGCACCTTGTCAACATACACATCAAGCGCAACCATACCAGGGATATCAAACAACAGCCATTCACTTTAAACGACAAGCTGAAATAAAATAAATCCAATAATGCATACAGATACAGTGGCATAACTCTTCGCTAAATTACCATATGAAGTAATTTGGTTAGCAACAAATCCGTGATAAGTAAGAAATGTCCACAAGTTACTTAAAATGCTACAAACGCAACAAAATTACCGAAGATAAGCGCAATTAGTGTAAGCAACGTAGCCAGTTAATAGAACATTATTCAGGGAGGCAGAACAAACCAAATAAAGCGGAATGAAATTTATCCAGCTTAAAAAGACCTAGTTTAAGTGTAAGTTGGTTTAGCCCAACTGCGGTGAAGAAGCATCAAGAATGCAACATCAGCCTCAGCAAAGGGGCACTAAATATAATATATATATATAAATATATAAAATATATATATATAAATATATATATATATAAAACTATATATAATATCAATATATATATATATATAATATATATAGATATAATATATATATATATGTATATATATATATATATGTATATATATACATATATATATACATATATATATGTATATATATATATATATGTATATGTGCCCCATGCTGAGGCTGATGTTGCATTCTTGATGCTTCTTCACCGCAGTTGGGCTAAACCAACTTACACTTAAACTAGGTCTTTTTAAGCTGGATAAATTTCATTCCGCTTTATTTGGTTTGTTCTGCCTCCCTGAATAATGTTCTATTAACTGGCCACGTTGCTTACACTAATTGCGCTTATCTTCGGTAATTTTGTTGCGTTTGTAGCATTTTAAGTAACTTGTGGACATTTCTTACTTATCACGGATTTGTTGCTAACCAACTTACTTCATATGGTAATTTAGTGAAGAGTTATGCCACCGTATCTGTATGCATTGTTGGATTTATTTTATTTCAGCTTGTCGTTTAAATTGAATGGCTGTTGTTTGATATCCCTGGTATGGTTTCGCTTGATGTGTATGTTGACAAGGTGTCTACCTGTCTATTACCCACTACATCGTTCATACTGGCTCCGGGAGACAGTTGGTCGTTGCTGGAGGGGACGGGGTGCACGGTTCTTGTGGCCGTGCTAGGCTCAAAGAGCGCTTCCATGCACTCAGTGTGGAGCGGACTACGGTCCAGCCACCGCCTTGTGTGCGGTTGATTCCCCAAATACAGCGTGCTTGTGTTTGCCTGTGAAGGAGTGTGGGCCGGCTCCGTTGATGAAACGTGGTTCCCATCCGCATGCCTCCCGGTCTTATTCCTTCGGGTTTACACTGGATATGGGGTATGTGGTTGGAGCTGTGGGTGATGCAGCGCAAGCCATCCATGGTCCCTCTGTAGGCGCAGGCGTCCTGTGGCTTGCCACAGTGACAGGCAAATCCGAAACCGGATGCCGCCAACCATATATATATATATATATATATATATATATATATATATATATATATATATATATATATATATTTATATATTTATATATTCACAGTCTGTTAACAGACATTGTACCATCAGAACCATGGCAGAAAAAAGTGGAGAAGATAGAAACACGAACTGCGATTACAAATGGAAAAGGATTTGTTTTGGTTTTACACACGCCATTTGGAATATTTTGTTTTGTTTTATGTGCTGTTGTATTGATTAAAGGGGGATAAAATGGCAGAACAAAATTGACGCCAATGATGTTTGTTGCGAACCATGACATCCAATGTTTCCAACCACTGAGATTCAGCATTTCGTGGTCCCAAACATGGGAGACGGACTGGTCCGACTGCCGCCAAACTTGAAGTTGCGTTCTTCATGCTCTTTCTCCACGTCATTGGCTGTCCATCGCGGCACTTTTCCAATCGCTCCCTGGGAGTGCAAATAGCGCTCGACGTGGAAGGCGATGGGCTGGCATGCGCCATACGTGCCTGTAACTTCACTCCAGGGAAAGCACTTCAAGTCGAAAGCCACGTTGTCCTACTTTCATTGTGACGGTTATGCTGACGAGCCTACGAAAATTTATTCAACGCCCTGCTTTCCCATTAATTTGTAAATGCATACCTGCTTTGATCTAAAGCCACGGCATTGAAGAAGAAGACCGGATAAGTGGTCCAACAGGACTCAACTGCAACTTAGTTCATTCAGCAGCCCATCTAATCATACAACATGGCTTCTTAGGTCGTTAACCAGATTTAAAGGATAATTCAACAGCGAAAACAAAGATGTGTCTTAAAAATCTTTCAACATGCTAATGTTATATATATAAATATGTATATATGTCGTTTTAACGGTCACTAAGATAGAAATGGAACTAGTAAACAATCAATAAAACTGTCCCAAACTGGGAACGGGAAATGAACAAAGTCCAGCTTTTTGCATTTCTTTAGAGTCTTCGTTGCCTTGTTGCAACTGTATATTGAACGCGATGTTGAGCAATTAAATAGAGGCATAACTGCATACAAATCTTCCATTGCAATCGAATCCGCATCATATGCTCAAGTCCTTCTAGCCAGCGATGTTCTTAAGCCTCTGATCCCAAGACCAAAAGCCACACGGAACTGATGAACGTTAGGCTGAAGTTCAGTGTGCTGGCTTTTGCCATTATGAGGTAGCTTAACCCGTTATGTGCTTTCCTTTAGCGTTGCTTTGTACAAGAGAATAGAGCATTACGCTGTAACTACTCGCAAGACGGGCGTAGTACGTGAACAAGCCGTCTCCATAGGCATGACTTTGCCTCGGTACAAACGTATTGGCCCCATTGTACATCGAGTATGCGTTAAAAGCACCTGTTACCAAAGGCGAAAAATCGATCCATATCATTCAATGGACCATGTATCTGCTCGAGGTAATAACACCTCGCGTACTTAAACATTGCAAAACTCACACCTTACAAGGTGCGAGACTCACAGAGATACCAGAGGTGCTTCGGATTGTTAAAGATAAGGCGACCTTTCTATAACATCATCAACAGAAGCGTAACGCCCCGAGTGGACAAATCAGTCCACTATTTAATGCTCCGGACTCTCGGGAGTGAGCATCGAAGTAGGTGGATGTCAGTCCTCGAGGTTTTAGCATTTCTATGGGCTACAGGTCATGCCATCCCTTGGTGGTTTAGTCGCAACGCCGTTTAGAATGACATGAAAAGTCTGAGAGTTTTTGCCCAGCTACACATGGGCACTGACACAGAAGTCAGTCTTGCATTCGTCGAAGTTAACTCTGCAAGAAGCACAGCACATTTGGCACCAGGAACGCCTCGGCATACATTACCCGTGTACTTCCACATACAACAAAGCTTAAGGGCCGATGAGGATTATCCTTTAACTGTTAAACAAACCACCACGTATCGCATACGAATACCAGTCAATCAGATTTCAGCGACCGAAGCGGTGTTACCGGAGTAAGGAAAATGCAGGTATGCTTCCATAACTGTTCATGGGTGTAGACATTTGTTCTGTTCCGTTGGTTCACTGACATTTGTTATAACGAATCATTCCGTTATATTTATTGGCTGTTTAGAGTTGTCATTTCTGTCCTCAGATCGGTCATTGTCCCAATTCACAAGAAGGGTTCCCGCGCCGATTGCTGCAACTACCGCGGAATCTCCTTAATCTCTGTCGCATCCAAAATCTTCGTGTCGGTCCTACTTGGCAGGCTTTCAACGACTAGAGAGGAGTTTTCCCGAGAAGAACAAGCTGGATTTCGTCCAGGCCGTGGCTGCATCGACCAAATCTTCACGCTTCGGCAAGTTCTCGAACTTCGTCACATCCACCGGCGGCCAACAATCGTAGTGTTTTTGGACATCCGAGCGGCATTTGATTCAGTAGATAGGTCTGCGTTGTGGAACTGTTTACTGAAGAAAGGTGTGCCCGACAAGTTTGTAACCATCCTGAAAGTACTTTACAGTCACACGTCGGGCAAAGTTAGGGCTTACGGCACGCACTCCTCTTCATTCGCTGTGACCAGCGGTGTTCGCCAAGGTTGCCCTATTTCACCTTTCCTCTTCAATTTCGCCATCGAAGATGTTCTCCAAAGAGCACTGGAAGGTGTCCAGGACTGCGGTGTTGAGCTTCTCCCTGGAGACAGACTCAGGGACTTGGACTATGCCGATGATATCGCCTTGCTGGGGGACGACCCACAATCCGTCCAGAACGCTCTGGACCGCTTGGCGATGGAGGCGTCTAAGTACGGCCTGTGCTTCACTCCGGGAAAATGTAAAACGCTGCTCCAGGATTGGCAGGTGCCTGAACCCGCGCTCACCATTGCTGGACATGTTCTGGAGCAAGTCCCTTGCTTCACTTACCTAGGGAGTTGCATCACGGCTGGTGGCGGTGTTGGAGATGAAGTCTCACAACGGATTGCAAAGGCCCGCCTTGCATTCATCAAACTGAGACATCTATGGCGTCGTCGTGATGTCACTCTCAAGCTCAAGGGCAGGGTGTACAATGCTTCCGTCCGTGCAGTACTCTTGTACGGCTGTGAGACTTGGCCTATTCGCTCGGAAGATATGAAGCGGCTATCAGTCTTTGATAATCGCTGTCTACGAAGGATTGCTAGGGTGTGGTGGCAACACCACGTAAGCAACGCAGAGGTGAGAGACCGCGTGCTTGGGGCGAATAGTGCCAGTCTTCAAGACGTTATTCTCCGACATCGCATGCGCTGGCTCGGGCATGTTCTGCGCATGCCAGCCCATCGCCTTCCACGTCGAGCGCTATTTGCACTCCCAGGGAGCGATTGGAAAAAGTGCCGCGGTGGACAGCCGATGACGTGGAGAAGGAGTATGAAGAAGGCGACCTCAAGTTTGGCAGCAGTCGGACCAGTCCGCCTTCCAGGTTGGGGACCACGAGATGCTGAATTGCAGTGGTTGGGAACATTGGACGTCATGGCCCGCAACAGACATCAGTGGCGGCAATGTTGTTCCGCAATTTCACCATCCCTTTGATACACACAAAAACTCACAAAACAAAACAAAAGTACAAAATGGCGTGTGTAAAACCAAAAAAATTCGTTTCCCATATTTTTAATCGCATTAGTGTCCACATCTTCTTCACCTTTTTCTTCTGCCATGGTTCTGATGGCACAATGTCTGTTAACAGACTGTGAATAAATATATATATATATATATCCTCAGATCGCAGCCCTACTCCGACGACAACATTCTCACTTTCTGTTCTTTACGTGCCTCTGATTGTCTCTTTAGTTGCACAGTCTTGATTGGCTTAACTTGTTCGCACACTTCCGTACGGTGACTGGCTCTCACGCTTGTGCGTCATGCTATATAACGAAGTGGTTTCCCTATGTAAAAGAGTCATGGATTTTAGTCCATGGTCGTTCGTGTTTTCACGACTGTTAGTGGGGTGAAACTGCACCGTAACTCCGACACAACACTTATGGCGACGTAATTGGTGAACATTTACGGCTATTTCATTCAAGCAGCCGAAGCCCCTCCTTCAGCCGCAGCAGCAGTTTCAGTTTGAAGATGCACAGCGGCAGTTGATTGAGTTGCTGCCACAAAAATCAAACATCTAAGTGGAATGGGAACAGGAATTGAGGCTGAGATAACAGGAAATTCCATAGGTATGCCACAGGCTGATTAGTTTGGACGAGGATCCAAAAATTATTGAAGTTTCAAATCCCAGAAGTGAACCCCAGTTCTGTCACTCAGCTATTAATCCAGATGTGCCGGAGCAGAAGCCGCTGACTACATCTTTGAATGGTGGTGAGAGGCATTCTGCGAGAAATTTCGCTCACAAAATTCATCATTGTCAAAAGGCGCACAAATTCAGATGCGTGCATACTCCAAGATTGCAAGCTCCAAATTCAACAGAAACGGGTTTTGCAGTGCAACAAAAGAGGCGACTTCTGCAATATTTCGCACCTACTTTTCAAAAAAGAGAAAGTATCCTACAGTGAAACGCGATCATGATCCAGTATCGCTGAGACCAGAGACGGTGCATACTAACAAAAACATTTCTTTATCGATCTAGGCACGACTTCGCACATTGTAAGTCAAACTTATAATTTTAATAATTCAAAATGTTTCGGGAAAACCTCTGCCGTTGAAAGGAAGAAGCTGCTGTAAACGCAGGCTCAAAGATGTACGAATCTATGGGACTACCTACCCTGCCTTCTGTACCGATAGTAATCTGCCCGGAACAAATTTGATTACGGGGTTAAATTTATTCAAGGAGATACCGAGTCATGCGAGTACTGTAATCATTGTTACAATCTGCAATATTTACCTTAGCTGTTCTAAATGTTTATGTGGTTACAAGTTGCCTGTACGGCCGACACTGCTGACGCGGTTGAAGTCCGAACGGCCATGGTCGCAGATACAAGTGGACCCATGTGCATTCCTTCCTCGGAAGACCTACGTGGACCAAGCGTGAAGTAATTTTGCAAAAAGTGGGAGGGGTTAGAGGAGAAACAAAACAGCGGGTGTGCTTCTGTAACCGTACATCGTTGTTCTGCTCTGGTGGTTCACTGACGTTTGTTATAACGTAGCATTCCGCTATCTTTATTGGCTGTTTAGAGTCGTCATTTTCGCCCTCAGATTGCAGCCCAACTCCGACGACAACATTCTCACTTTCTGTTCTTCACGTGCCTCTGATTGGCTCCTTAGTTGCTTAGTCTTTATTGGCTTTACATGTCCGCACACCTTCCGTACTCCGACTAGCTTTCACGCTTGTGCGTCATGATACATAACGAAGTGGTTTCCCTACGTAAAAGAGTCATGGATTTTAGTCCATGGTCGTTTGTGTTTTCACGAATGTTAGTGGGGTGAAGAAGTATCGGGGCTCCGCACAACACGATGAATTTAGTGCTTTCTGTCAGGGAAATGGTATTAAGCACTGCGTGCTGTCACCACACTATTAGCAACGCAGCGACAAGCGATAAAGTTCCTGGGTACCCTCAAGCGCACATCTTAAAAATTGTGGGGCCTAGGAACAAAAGATCACAAAGCTGTTCTTGTTAACCTATCGGGCTAAGCTTAAACCTCCTGGACCAGGGAGGATTTCCCCAGCCGGACTTAAAATACGCTTACTAAGTGGCGCAATACGCCTGAAGATTGCACAACGGCTACTCGCACCAGACGTGAACATGAGTTTTCTCCCGGAAGAGTCATCGTGCGCTCGGATAAAAGATAGAAGCATCCAATCTGGCAACATGTAGTAGCAAAAAAATGGAAGACAATATACAGTACAAAGGAGCCAATGGACCATTTTCTTTCGTTCGGCACAGTAAGAAGTTTTATAAACAATCGATGGACACAATCTTTCCCACCTGCGAGTTGTCTTTCGGTGAACTATTGGAGACGTTTGAACGGGTGACTGAAAAAAAGCGCACGCAAAAATTGCGTACAGCAAACGCGCACATGAAGAATGCGCACACGGAAAATTGCGCGTTTCAAAAACCGAGTTGTGGAGCCTAACAAGCAGATGGAAGCACCTATGATGCCGCGCCGTAAGGTAGTACGTAAATTCTTGCGCACAACTCCACCGACCAGACCTTCACATGTGATACCTGTAATGCATTCTTATGAACCAGATGGATAGAACGTTTTCTTGGAGGGAAGTGCCACATCCGTCAATCCTTTACCAATATCTTCAACGATACCGCACTGTGCCGGCCATGAATCTCACTCACCACCATGGCTCAAATATGCGGCACTTATCCTGTGACAGCCTGTCGGACGGACCCTCATGCATTACTGTGTTGTCCGCTGTCTTGTCCATGTTGTGTCGACATAGAGGTTAGTCCATGCACTCTCCGGTGCGCTCACGTCTCTGTTGTGGCGGCTCCGGATCCAATCAACTGAGGATAGCACGCGACTCGTGTGCCTGAAGTTCGTGATTAAGGGCGAGACTGTAATCTTCACATAATGTGTGATGCCCATCGCGTTATCAGAATGATCCTTATAAAGGTCGTAGTGGTCACCATAATGACATTTACGTGGTGCTATGCAATCAACACGTGCATCTGACTCTCTACAAATGCTTGGTTCACTGTTATAAGAGTCTATTATCCAGCATGTAGAAAGCAATTTCCCAGTTGAAAGGAACTGAAAGAACAACATATTATTTTGCCGCAGCCGGTATCGTTTGGCCGTGACCAGAGACAGTAACACAGTTTTGACAAACATGGTGGGATAACCAATGCTTTGTGGTGTATTGGGAGTGAAATCATTCCTAGCTTCTAGTGTTTCTACAGCGCAGATGCATGTGGCATGAGATCATAGGCATCATCATCATTATACACGTTAGCTGCAGATGGAAAACACCTCAGCTATTGTGCCGCAATACAAAAGACAAGAAAAGGAAAACCAACAGTGGCACGCCGGCTGAGTCCCAAGTAATGGATGGACATCGTTCCGGAGAGCTAACAGCTGGCTATCGTGCCGTAAAAAGAGAACCATATTATGCCTAACAAGTGAGATCGTGATTGGAAGGGCATACTAAGCAGGAGGGGGATGAACTCACAACACAAACGCCATTGCAGCCGGCTCTTAGCCATATCAGCAAGTGTGTCCAACCAAACGTGTTCACCGTACTTAGGACCCCAGCCAGGCTGTCGGGATGCACCAACCGACGCCAACTTCGAACTGAGGGTTTTCATTTCTCTCGACCAAGTCATCACTTGGCCTCCCCTCCTCCTCTTCCAACCGCACCCACAACGCGCAAACAATGCACGTCGCGGAAGTCGGTGTGCTGGCATGCGCAACACGTGGCCCAGCCGTCGGAGCCTGGTGTGTGATATAATCGTGCTGAGCGGTTCACTCGCTCTTCCTGCACCAAATACGCGACATCGAACACGCTCATTGATAAAGCGGTGCTACCACCAGACATGAGCTAAGCTGCGAATGCGGGGATGGTCGTAAGTGACGAGCCTCTTTATGTCCGTCGACCGGATGGACCAGGTTTCACAATCATATAGGAGAGTTGAACGGACGGCTGCGTTGTAAACTCTGCCTTTCAGGGCGAGAGTAATGTCGCGTCTGCGCCACAGGTAGAGGAGATTGGCAAAAGCACCTCGAGCTTTTGCTATACGGTTCCTAACCTCATCTTCAATCCCACGGGTGCTGCCCAGGTACTTGAATTCTTGAACGACTTCTAGCAGATCACCACCAAGCGTTAGCGCAGGGTTGGATCCCTGCCAATCTTGGAGAAGTACTTTGCATTTCGATGGAGCAAAGCATAGCCCAAAACGATAGCCTGCCAGTGCTAATCGGACCAGTGCTGCTTGGCACGTTTGGGAGCTGTCACAGACTAGGGCAGTCGTCAACATACTGCAAGTCAAGTCGCGCACCTGGAAGTAGCTCCACACCTTCTAGGTCGTGTCCAGCGAACGCTGTTTCCATGACTTCATCAATAGCGAAGTTGAAGAGGAAAGGTGACAGCGGGCATCCTTGTCTCACACCGCTGGTGATACTGAAGGGTGGCGACATTTTGCCATAAACCCTCACTCTGCCCGAACTATGCGCGTACAGCGCTTTGATAATGTTTACATACTTATCAGGCACACCTTTCCTCAGCAGACAGTCCCAAAGGGCACATCGATCGACTGAGTCGAAGGCACCTTTTACGTCAAGAAACACGACAACGGTGGGT
>CALYDF020010027.1:0-10408 GCA_944474145.2 Dicrocoelium dendriticum
TGACTTTCGGACATTTTGTACTTATCACGAATTCACTTATAACCGACTTCTTCTATATGCTCATTTAGCGAGTATTTATGTCGTCATATGCGTTTACTTTAATCGATATCGGCATTTCGAATGATTGGCTGTTGTTTGACATCCCAGGTGTGGCTGCGCTTGATGTGCATGTTGACAAGGTGCCTACCTGTCTATTACCCACTACCTCGTCCATACTGGCTCCAGGAGAGAGTTGGTCGTTGCTGGAGGGGACGGGGTGCACGGTCCTTGTGGTCGTGCTAGGCTCGAAGAGTGGTTCCATGCACTCAGTGTGGAGCGGACTACGGTCCAGCCACCGCCTTGTGTGCGCTTGATTCCCCAAATACAGCGTGCTTGTGTTTGTCTGTGAAGGAGTGTGGGCCGGCTCCGTTGATGAAACGTGGCTCCCATCCGCATGCCTCCCGGTCTTATTCCTTCGGGTTTACACTGGATATGGGGTGTGTGGATGGAGCTGTGGGTGGTGCAGCGCAAGCCATCCATGGTCCCTCTGTAGGCGCAGGCGTCCTGTGGCTGACCACAGTGACAGGCAAATCCGAAACCGGATGCCGCCAACCATTTCCTCTTGCGAATGATGACGCAACATCTGTCAATCCCCTGACGCGGATGAATGTTCGCGGAATGACGTAGTTGTGGACTGAGGAAGCGAGGAGCCGTGTTGTTGGTTATAGTTTGTTTCGCGGAATGTACTTGTTGTGTCTGTCCTGTGTTTGTATTGCGGTTCGGTTCGGTTCGGTTCGGTGCATGTGTGTGTAGAATGTGAGTATGTATGGTTTGTAGGCGTAGTCGTTGTGATGTATTGTTGATATATGTGTGATTGTGTATATTGCTGTTATTTTTTGGTGATAGGTATGAGGTGGATGTTTGTTGCTGTAGTTAGTGTTGTGGTGATCCGCGGCGTTGTAGTGTTGTTGTGTGAAGCATCTGATATATGTAGTGGATGTGTTTTGTGGCTATGTGTTAGTCGGACTTGTCGTATTGTTAGTTGTAGGAGATCCTATGGTGCGCTGAGGCTGGTGATGTCTAGATCCTGTCAGATGGTCTACCCATTGCTGCTACTGCTGTGCGATTCGCTCATGTCCTGGGCGCCTCCTCGTGGCGACCGCTGGGTGGGATTTCTGTTACGCCCTTCTCCCTGCTAAGATCGAGGACACCAATCCGCATGAGTCAGTGAACTGACCATGTGCTAGACCCGCTGCTTTTCGGTTTTTATTTTATCGAAGACTTTGGCTGAGTACCCTAGTCGTTCTCCTGTCAGGATTGGGCGCCCTGGCAGTATCCTAGTCCATCCTCTTCGGAGGTTAGGAAGTGTCGATGGCCCACTTCCCGTAAAACCAGCCATGGGAGACAACAGGTTTACGGGTTATAAGCTCACAGCTCGATTGGCGTAGAGCAAGAGCGCCACGCATTGTCTCTGACGGTGGGAGGACACCTCCGGGTGTTCAATGGTTTGCTACTGCCCGCCTCAAGCCAGGCAGCCCCTGGTCAAATTGGTGCAAACCCGCCAAAACCCACCTGCGTCTGGCCGTGGTCGCAGTTGCGTATCCTACTACGGTCGCAAAACATATGATAATTGTTCCAGTACCCCAAAGGCTGCGTGTGACGGCCGTCAAGCAGATCCCCATCTGTCTCTGCAATCACATTCCCGAGCTGAATCTGCTCCCCACTGCCTTGTGGGTCAGGCTTTTGATCCAAAGGCTCCGGGTGGAGTCCCTCAAGCAAACCTCCAAACCACCCACTGCCTTGTGGGTCAGGCTATTGAGCCAAAGGCTCCGGGTGGAGTCCCTCAAGCAAATCTCCAAATCACCCACTGCCTTGTGGGTCAGGTCATTGAGCCAAAGGCTCCGGGCGGAGTCCCTCAAGCAAACCTCCGAAGCACAACGACCACATCACGTGCGATTGCCCACCAATGCAATCGTATGCCTGCGCGCAAAGCACTCAGCATCGGGTGCTGGAAGGTGCGCACACTACTGGACCGGAACTCCAGCGAGCGCCCGCAGCGAGGCACTGCACTGGTCGTGATGGAACTGGCGCGCTACAACATCGATATTGCGGCGCTCAGTGAAATTGGGCTCGCTGAGCAAGGTAAGTTGCATGAAGCAGGTGCTTGCTACACATTCTACTGGGTGGGCAACGCCGCCTCAGCACCACATGAATATGGGGTCGGATTTGCAATATCCGATCGCCTCCATGGCCAGCTGGTGGGTGAACCAACAGGCATCAGCGCGCGACTGATGACTGTTCGCCTACGACTCGGAAGAGGTAGGTTTGCTACTTTTATAAGCACGTACGGTCCGACCATGTGTTATCCTGATGACACGCGTGATCAATTCTACGCTGAGCTATCCTCCGTGATACGATCTGTGCAGAGGAGCGACCGACTATTTCTGCTGGGTGATTTCAACGCGCGCGTTGGGCGTGATGCATCGGTGTGGACAGATGTTATCGCTTCGCATGGCATTGGTTCAGCGAATGCGAACGGTGACAGGCTGCTCTCACTGTGTGCCACTCACGACCTGACGATCACGAACACTCGGTTTGCCCTGAGTGCGAGTGATATAGCAACCTGGACGCACCCATGGAGTGGTCACGCTCACCTGCTCGACTATGTCATCGTACGTCAGCGTGATATGTGTGAAGTGCGCATGACACGTGTACTGCGTGGAGCTGAGTGTGGCACTGATCACAAGTTTGTGCGGACCAAACTGTACATATATTTTCGTAAATCTTTGTATTGCACTCTCGCCGTGAATCGGCGTAAATTTAACATTCTCTCACTCGGTACTGTGGCGAAACGTATTGAGTTGGAGAACGCGATGGCTGCACGCCTGTGTGATGTGGACTGCATAGCCACAGTGGGCGATCTGTGGCACCACATTCGCGACCAGGTGACAGCTGCTGCCGAGGAGACCATCGGGCGCGCAAACTGTAAGCGGCCTGATTGGTTTGATGAGAACAATGCGACGATTGGCGCATTGGTGTCGGAGAAGAATGCAGCATTTGCTGCAAATGTGGCAGATCCCAGTGACTTGGGGAAGAGGAGTCAGTTTCGCAAACTTCGACGGCGACTGACCCGAGAGCTCCGTCGCATTAAAAATGCATGGTGGACGGAGAAGGCGAAGCAGATGGAATGCTACGCCGAACGCCGTCAACACAAGGAATTCTTTGACTCCTTGAAGGCGGTGTGTGGACCGAGATTGGAGCCGCTGAGGACACTGATCGATGGTAGTTCAGGCGCTACCTGCACACAAATTGCAGACATAATGCAGATCTGGCGGAAACACTTTGACTGTCTCTTGAACAACCGTTCAGAGATCGACTGACCTACATTGAACGGCCTGAAGCAGCACGATGTGAAGGCGAATCTGGCGGATACGCCTAGACTGGATGAGACGCAGAGAGCACTTGCTCAGCTGCGAAACGGCAAGTGTGCCGGAGCCGACGGGATCCCGCCTGAAGTATTGAAACACGGCGGACCCGCGTTGTTGACTGCGCTGCACCACTTGGTGCAACGCGTATGGATTGAGGAGGAGGTGCCTCCTGAGCTGAAGGATGCCCTTGTGCTACCACTGTACAAGGGCAAAGGTAGCAAGCAATGTTGCACGAATTATCGTGGCATAAACTTGCTGAGTTGTGTGGGCAAGGTGATTGCCCGAATCCTGCTCAACCGCCTCGTCAGTCAGGTTGTGGAACCTAACGTGGCGGAAGAGCAGTGTGGATTCCGTTCGGGTCGCAGCACTATAGATATGGTGTTTGCGGCTCGTCAGTTACAGAAGTGCAGAGAACGACACCAGCCGTTGTACTCACATTTTGTTGATTTCACCAAGGCATTTGATACGGTGAACCGCGAGGCATTGTGGCTGGTGTTGGGTAAGTTTGGTTGCCCGCGTAAGTTCGTAAGTTTAATTGAATGTCTGCACAGTGGTATGCGAGCGAGGGTGCAGCTGAGTGGAGAGACCTCGGATGACTTTGCAGTTGTCACTGGTGTGAAGCAAGGCTGTGTCTTACCTACTGCCCTGTTTAATATATATCTTCATGCAATGATGTCCTGTGCTTTTGATGCCGCTTGTGCTTACGGTGTTCGTGTGGAGCACCGTATTGATGGTGGGTTGCTGAACATCCGTCGTTTCGGTGCGAGAACTCTAGTCTGTGAGACAACTATCCGTATGTTGCTGTTTGCTGACGACTGTGCGTTGTTTGCATACAGCGCGGATGAGTTGCAGCACATGACTAGTGCTCTGGCTTCGACAGCGACCAAATTCGGGCTCACCATCAACACAAGCAAAACTGTCTGTCTCTTTCAGTCTTCACCGGAGGTGCAATCTTCAATATTGCCGCGAATCAGCATTGGTGCTGAAGTATTGGAAACCTCCCGCTTCAGCTACCTTGGGAGTGTGATGTCGACTGACCAGCAGCTACACAGTGAGTTGCGTATTCGCGTGTCGAAGGCAGCGGCGGCATTCGGGAAGCTTGAATACCGAGTGTGGAACAACCATCAGCTTACCGTTGGCACGAAGCTGATGGTGTACAAGTTCATGGTGCTGTCCGTTCTTCTATACGGCAGTGAAACGTGGACGATGTACCGTCGGGATGTGCGATATCTCGAGCGGTTCCATCAGCAGTGTCTGCGACGAATTTTGCGCATCGGTTGGGGCGACAGAGTTGCAGACACCGAAGTGTTGCGCCGAAGTGGGATGTATGCAGTGGACTGCATACTTTTATTGAGACACCTGAGGTGGCTCGGTCATGTGAGCCGTATGGATTCAACGCGGATACCGAAACAACTCTTATATGGTCAGCTGAGTATTGGGAAGCGGCATGTTGGGAAACCAAAGTTACGTTACCAGGACATGATTAAAGTGAGCCTCACACGTTCTAATCTTGATTGCAGATCATGGGAATCGAAGGCGGTTGATCGGCGTGCATGGCGCGATCTGATCACGAAGGCAGTTGCCGAGGTGCAGGAGAAAGCCCTCATGCATGCAGAGAAGAAGCGGCAAGTGCGGAAGCGGCAAGCACCGATGGGCTGTTCTCCATCGACATCAAGCGCATGGTGCTGTAGAACATGTGGTCGCGAGTGCCTTAGTCAGGCAGGCTTAGTGAGCCATGAGCGAGGCCACTCGGGACTACTACCGAAGCGACGACGGGTTCTGCAGAGAACGTAGGCAGCACCGGCGCAGCGTTTGTAGGTACGCTGCATTCGATTTACTAACCGCGTGCTTGCATGCTAAGTCTCTTTATTTCAGGTGGTGGGTTTTCAATTTTGCCTAAATGCTTTTCTTACTCATATAAATGTCTACCTGTACTCTATTCCATTAACTTGCACACTTCGCTTAAGCCAATTGTATTCGATTTCCATAGCATTTTTGTGTTCGTGGCATTCCGTAAAGTATACTTCCTGACCTCGTGCACTTATCTAGGATTCGTTTGTAAACAACTTATTTCATATGCTCATTAACTTAAGGTTTATGTCACCGTTTCCTTATGCATTAATCGAGCTAATTTCTTTGTCTCTCTCTCCTCTCAAGTGATTGGCTGCTGTTTGATATCCCCGGTGTGGCTGCGCTTGATGTGCATGTTGACAAGGTGCCTACCTGTCTATTACCCACTACCTCGTCCATACTGGCTCCAGGAGACAGTTGATCGTTGCTGGAGGGGACGGGGTGCACGGTCCTTGTGGCCGTGTTAGGCTCGAAGAGTGGTTCCATGCACTCAGTGTGGAGCGGACTACGGTCCAGCCACCGCCTTGTGTGCGATTGATTCCCAACTGCAGCGTGCTTGTGTTTGCCTGTGAAGGAGTGTGGGCCGGCTCCGTTGATGAAACGTGGTTCCCATCCGCATGTCTCCCGGTCTTATTCCTTCGGGTTTACACTGGATATGGGTGTGTGGATGGAGCTGTGGGTGGTGCAGCGCAAGCCATCCATGGTCCCTCTGTAGGCGCAGGCGTCCTGTGGCTGGCCACAGTGACAGGCAACTCCGAAACCGGATGCCGCCAACCATGTATTTCCTTTATGTATTGCGGTACAATAGCGGAGGTGTTTTACCACCTCTAGCTAATATGTATAATGATGATTATGATGGTCCAGCGATCACGCATGCATATCCTTTCGATGTGCTCTTTCAAGGCACCAAGAGACCGCTGTTGAATTACTGCCGAATATTTGGCGGGCGGACTTTAGTGCAATGCGAGCTAAGGCTTCAGTTCTGAACTGTGAGATCTCGATGGCTGACAGTGTCCAGTTAGCCTTGGATAAATTTGAGGCACACTACGGAGGTTTCCACTCCCTATATTCCACTCATGAGGAAAAGTAGGGTTAAGGGCATAGCCTCCATGCATAGATACCACAGGCAAGTACCTACTCAAGAAACGGTCTAGATGCTGGCGAACCTACAAAGGCGCTCCATCAGCCAGCACCTATGATAGTTAGCGAGAGACTAGTAATAAACCTAAGCAACAGAACTGTTCGTCTCCAGTACGAGCAGGGTTTAGCGAACTTGACAGAAGCTAATCCCAAGAAGCTTTTTGCTTACGTTAAAAGACGCAGTGGGGCAAAACTGTCTAGACCAACCTTATTGCGAGCAGACGGGACCCGTGCGCAAACTGACTATGATAACCCTTGTATACATAGTGATCAGTATACTATGGTCTTTGCTCGGGAGACCTCTTTATCACAGGTTGAATTGGTTTCAGGTGTTCCAGCGGATTGTTGCTTAGCTGAGTTTTGCATATAGGAGATTCAGGTCTTCGAGCTACTGCAAGGCATTAATCCCTCTAAAGATTCCGGTCCTGATTCAGTTCATCTGAAACTGTTGTATGAACTGACCACTGAGCTGAGTGGTCATCATATGCGTGTTTTTAATATCGCTTGACAGCTGTATCCTGCCTTCGGAATAGAAGCAGGCAATCATCTGTCCGATTTTTAAGAGCGGTGGCAGCGCTCTACTCGCGAACTACCTGCCTGTCAGTTTGACAAGCGTAGTAGTCAACATGTTTGGAACCTTATAAAGAATTCACTGGAGAACCACATGAACAGATTGAACCTTCTCAGTGTTGCGCAACATTGATTCCGCAAGGGCTTTTCATGTCAGACTAATCTACTTGTAGCTCGTGAAAGCTGGGCCGAAGCGCTAGACAGTGGCCATGATGTAGACGTGTTATTCGTGGACTTTTCGTAAGCATTTGACGTTGTTCCACACCTTCGACTGTCACTAAAGTTTAGTTCTTACGGTATATCTGGTCTCGCCCTTCAATGGGTGTCTGCCTTCCTTGAGGGGAGGGAACAGTGCGTACGGGTTGGGCGTAGCCTTTCGCTCAGGCAAGCTGTCCTTAGTGGCGTCCTGCAGGGCTCGGTATTGGGGCCATATTTGTTCGCGATCTATGTAAATGACTTGCCGGGTGAGCTAGGGGTGTCATCACTAATGTTTGCTGACGACCTTAAGCTCTGGAATATTGTTGATATCCCGGAGGGTCCTGAGGCAATTCACCATGCCTCGGATAGGCTATGGGAATGGTCTACCTTATGGTTGATGCCCATAAATAGGGCCAAGTGCTCTGTTATCCGAATCGGAGCTGCTAATGCTCCCACCCGATATGTTGTCGGCGGTGGTGTACTCCCTGTTGTCACTCAACAAGTTGATTTAGAAGTCGTACACGCATCAGCACTCCATTCTGGAGACAATAGGAAGGAGGCTGCTTGTCGAGGGTTTCGTATGCTGTGGTCTATCCGCCGCTCTTTCGGAATCCTAACGGCCAATTTATTTGTGAAGCTATTCTCGGCATTCGTCCGACCCCACCTGGAATATTGTATTCAGGCTTGTCTTAACCGAGACAAAATGGACTTGGAGATGGTGTTACGAGTGGGCACTCGGTTAGTGCAGGCTCTACGGGGACAGACGTATCCTGAACGCTTGCTCAGTATGGGGATGTACTCAATGCACTACCGAAGGATGAGGGGACCTGATTCTCACTTATCGTATTTTGACGGGTAAGATTGGCCCAGACTTATCAAGGCTATTTAGTTACTTAATCTTACTTACTTAATCTTACTTACTAATCTTACTTACGTTACTTAATCTCCGCGGTCACCCACTGAAACTGCATAAACCACGGTCTGATAGCAATCGGGCGGAAACTTGTCTGTCGCGCCGAGTTATAGATCGCTGGAATTCGCTTCCAGATCACGTGGTTAGGAAACCTACGGTTAAGGGTTTTGCGCGCCAGCTCGAGGCTCTGGGGTGGCAACAGCAAACTTTTCCTTTTTCCTAGCTGACTCACTTTCACTTTTCAGTTACCTTTTTAATGACTCAAATATCTTGGTATTCCACTTGCTTAGCTCTTTCCACTTTCTCTTTTGCCTTCTGAGTTTACTTTTTTCTCTTCACGTGACCGGCCCGGCAGGGACTGCTAGGGCAGGATACGTGGGCATTAATTGGTTGGACAGGGTGTGATGCGGTCTTTGTTTTAGGTCCATCAGTATTTCAATGTCTGCCAACTCCTGGTTCAACGACCCGCTGAAGGAGGAACACTCACGGGATAATCCTATCGTTCCAGTCCCGCTTGAACTTGAACTTAATTGTTATCTAGTCTACAGTTGCAAAAATCGCTGATTGAAACGTACACCCTGTATCTCTAGCATATCCACTTATGTTATCTATTACCGTCTCTCCTCTCAGGATGTCAAACGGGCACTCTGGATCGAAACCATGAGGCTGCCAAACCATAGTTTGTCATCTGCGAATGCAGCGATCTGGTAATCCTACGATCGCTTATTGTTAGACGGTCACTACATGCATGGAAGGAGAGGGGAGCGGATAAGCGATGATTTGGTCCCTTCGTAGTCAGCCTCGTTTGGGGCCTCGGCTCTCTGGTTCCCATCTCAAGAAGATGAACGTTTGGCTGGATGCATTTGTTTGACATGGCGCAGGTTCATTGAAGTGTAGAAAGCAGTAGGGGTAACGCTTCTTCGCATTTTTGTCAGGACAGGTACGATGCGTAACGTTGGTAAACGGCATTCACCATGGACCGTTACAGCTGGACGATCCCGGCGTACGCAGCAAATGTAGGTCCGACAACCTCTTAAAACTTTCCTTACTGAACGCGTTGACAACATTTTCCGGGACAGTTCCAGTCGTCCACCACCCGAGTGGATAGAGTGACCACCTTAGGGACACGGAGACTGGTTGGCTTAAACAGCTTACAGTTATCCCAGCGTCGGGCTTTCTGTGTTCAACTGAAAGAATTGTTGCAACTCAGTGCCCAGCTCTCCTCTAAGAATACGCCTGGTGTAAATCAAGTCCGTAGGACTAGTTAATACTAGTCCGAGACGGTGCGCGGAATTAAGCGCGGATATCAGAAGGCAATTGGAGTCGGACACAGCGGACTGTATTCGATGGGCTACAAGAAGACGCGGACGGATGAAGCGAGACATGAGCGCGGGAGCTTACAAGGCGGTGGAGTGTCGCGCCAGATGTAAGACAGATTAAAACAAGAAAGAATAATGTACAATCGGTCAACAATTAAATTGTACATGAAAAGTAGCAGTTATCCTTTTGGGCGCTACGGAGCACTCCCCTAGATAGCTGAACATAGAAAGGTTCGTAGAAAGTAAAAGTCACGATTAAACTGCGCACAATAATCTGTCTCGACGGGGAATCGAACCCCGGTCCCACTAATTTCCGGTGCGCTGCAATACCACTGAGCTACCGAGGGCTTACGATTAGGTGCGCATGTCATTACATGACTTCTGCTTGGTGGGCGACATATTGCCACTGAGCTCACAGTAACTGTCTTGGTGTTGCAGATTGGCTCACTCACTCGTCACTTCCCAAGGGACCGAAGTAACTGTCCTGAAGTCCAAAGGGCGATGGTAGATTACTTGAAAGGTGTTTGTGAGTAGCGTAAGGTTCGTAGAAAGTAGAAGTCACGATTAAACTGCGCACAATAATGTGCCTCGACGGGGAATCGAACCCCGGTCCACGAATTTCCGGTCCGCTGCTCTGCCACTGCGCTACCGAGGGCTGACGATTAGGTCATTGGCAATACGTCGTGCACCAAGCAGAAGTCAAGTATTAAATTGCGCACCTGATCGTCAGCCATCGGTAGCTCAGTGGTAGAGCAGCGGACCGGAGTTCGATTCCCTGTCGAGGCAGATTATTATGCACAGTTTAATCGTGCCTTCTACTTTCTACGAACCTTACGCTACTCACAAATACCTTTCAAGTAAGCTACCGATTGAGAGGGTCTCTAATGTTCGGGCAAATGCTGCCTGTTCACCGATCTGAAGCAATGTGCGTACATTGAGGCATGCCAATCTGAAGGAGCATCCAGGGCTCCAAATGGAAGTCGATGAACTGGGCTTGACCGCTCGCTTGG
>CALYDF020010028.1:0-10328 GCA_944474145.2 Dicrocoelium dendriticum
GTTGCATGTAAATATTGATCATGCTTTCTTGGTATGTCTCGACAAATTCGAGAATAAACTATTTATTTATTTATTTAAGCTACTTGGAGCCAACACTGAGTAGCTGTTGCTAGAAAGAGTCGACTCGAGTAAGAAGAACGAGGGATAGCGGCGCGCTATAAGAGAGACGAGTGGCCAGCAATAGAATTTGAATTAAGTCTTCAGTTCCTAGTGGATCCTACGGTGACACCGAATAGGTCAAAAAACCATATGAACTTTGTAGCAAACAACCCACGAGATTACACGTTGTAAAGGAGTGACTCATATCGAGCTCCGGGTATCCGCATACTTGAATGGGGCCTATGCGACTAGCTGCAGCTAAGCAGAGATAATGGCTCTAGAAAAGGATGTATCAGTGGCTGGTGTAGCCATATCATAAAGATGGTTGGTCACTAGTAGAAACCTAGAGTTTCAATGAATAAATCAACAAGCGAGGGAAGAATAGAGAGACAGACGTTCGAGGAAAATGAAGGTTGGAAGGTAAAGGAGTGGCTTCTTCCAGGCTAAAGATATGCACAGAGATGCATGAAGTCAACGACGACTAGATGCTGTTAAGAAGAGTTGACGAGAGTAAGGGAAATGGCAGATAAGCTTGCTAGGAGAGAGGTCATTGTTTGGCAATGGCATTCGGATTAGGTTTAGCTCGCCTCGCAAGCAAGCCATAGCTAACTGGATTTATGTCTTTGCATGGGCCCCTTGTTTCACTATGGACGAAAGATAGATCATTTACGAGTACTTTGACATGGACAACTTTGCTGCCTCTCACTAGCGTTCAAACAAATCGTTTTGACACTTTACATTTCTGCGGGAACATTTTGATACTTTGCATACCTAAAGGTTTCGTGGTGATATATCCTGGAGAAACTACTAAAAATGAAAGGCTTTTTATTGACAATAGCTGCTCTGTAGATCATCCCTGTGCTCTTCTGTGCACAATATGTGCTTTTACGCAGCTCATACACAGGAGTTCGACACTAATACTCTTGTACTTTTCCACATGCTCTGAAACGAATTAATGCGACCATCCAGCGCATCCCACACTTGAGTGAAGAATCGCATATGCATTTGAGATGGGGTTACTTTACTCCGAAGAATGCGATGCACGCACCACCTCACACGTCCACTGTGGATTCCTGGGCATGAAACTTTTACGCCACACCCAAAACAACACAAAGTAAATGCCAACGTCTATTAAGTTTACCATGTTACCCATCTGCACAATCTATCACCCGACTTTCCTGGATATTTCATTGCTTGACCTGTTTTAACAACTAATGGCGAACCTTGACCAAGCAATTCGCTTAGCATAGACAGAAAACTACAGATTAAATGACTACGAATAACAGAGTGTGCAATTTGTTGATAAGATCTATTGCTCTGACGTAGTTAACAACCGTAGCGTACGCTTGCGCTCCTCCATTTCACTGTCCTTTCATCATTAAACCACGCTTAGCTCTTCACTCTCAAACAAACATAAATCAGGTGGGCAGGGCACAGCTGCGATTTAGCCTCACATTTCTAGAGGTACATTAATCCCTTACTCGTCGTAATACCTTCAATCTTTATATCTGCAAGCCAACCCTCGGTCTAGCTTTCCGGGGCTCTAAATAACTTGGTACTTTTGTCTTAGCACCCTAGCGTAACCTGATAAACGGCGCGCCGCTGCGCTTTTGTCTCATATGCTGGTACGTCCTCAGCAACCCTAAGGTATGCTTACATTTCGCCCGTTTGCTGCCCCTTTTCCATCACCCTTTCGTGGCTCTATTCTAGCTATCAATTTTGTTGCATCTGGTCAGCGCACAGCCGCTCTTTCTAGATGTTCATTTATTCTTTACTCGCTTCAACGTCTGCAACCGTTACTCATGTAAGATTCTAGCTTTCTTACCGACATTTTCTGGATCAGCATACCTAGCTGACATGTACCTCTGCATGGCGCCTCACTTATGTCTCATATGTTGAGACGTCCGCAGCAACCCGAATGTATACTTTCGTTCCGCACTTTTGCTTTCCTTCAATTGATCTTACTTAGCTCTCTTCTATTCGGCAAATTTTTCTTATCTAGTCAACACCAAGCAGCATTTTAGCCACTCCTTTTTAGGTGTTCTGGGCCACCTCGCAGCAATGTTTTTGACCTTTGCTCAAATAGGAGGCCAGCTCTCACAGTCGGCTTAATACCCCGATGTCGTCCTTATGTCGAGATCCTCTGAGTAATTTTACTCCGTGTTTGGGTCCTACCTTTCCGCTGCTTTACAACTAATTGACCATGGGATATCTCTCGTCGCGCGCTATTTTTATATTATTACATGCTTATTCTTTGTTCTCCGTCAAAATAGTCTGGCTACCTGCTATTCATTCAGCATTCAATCACCGCCAGTTTTCTCACTCTCTTTTACCACACATTTATTGCTTTACAGTTAAGTGATACGTCGTGGATTGCTTGGTGGTACAAAGCTCTGTTCTCCTTATGCGAGCTAGCAATCTACCCATGCGACCATTGCTTTCTGTATCACGTTCAAAGGACACTTTCAGCATAATCATTGTTGCACAAACCTAAACGTTTTGATATACGACTTAATAGTATTTAAGTTCACGCCTGTTGCTGCCAGGTATCTCCTGGTTGTTTCACACTTCTCTTTTATTCGAGGTACGGAACGCCTTGCGGCTCTGGGGTTGGACCGAGGTACAGCGTTTTTGCCCGAGACGGACAGAAGACCCGACAAGGACCTACCTATAGTGTAGCTGCCTACCAAAGGGATTCAAGTGCATTCACTACTACCACCCTTGTCTAGTGTGAATAGCTGGACACGAGGTCTTCACACCGTCGGAATGCATACATAAGCTAAAAATTCCATACAACAGAACCTTTGAAATTATTGCTTGCCTAGACACTCAAAAGAAGACGCTCTGTGGCTTTCATCCTCCATAGGCCTCCGTGTTTATGGTGGCCTTGGCCAGGCTTCCTGATAAGCCAAAAGGCAAAATTGGGAGGCATTTGACTGCGAATAACCCATTTTAAACGCAGTCGGAGTGCTGCGTTTCCAGTGGTACATTAGGGTTCAACAGGAGTTACGGCCATGTTTCAGGACGTGGTGGGTTTTTGCCAGGCAAACGTTCTCTATATAAAAAGCCAAAAGAATCCGATTAACAACACTGCAACGTGGCGAATGTGACTTGCCACTGAATAAGGTCACTGCCCAAAACTATTTACAGGCAACTCGACTAGAAGCATGCTTCAATATCTTCTTGACACCTATAAGACTAGGACACAGCTTGGCTACATATACCGTTTTCACTATACTAATAAATAAATAAATAAATGGTATATTCTCTGTAAAACTAGACACACCTGCGAAGGTGCAATCAAATATGCATACAAGCATAGCTCTTTTGGAATATCAAAACATTTCGTTTTAATGAACAGTATAACCAAAATGATGCAGTCCATACGGGTGAGCATTTTTAAGGTAATAGTCAGACCAAGGAACATGATGGCGCTGGGGCGCGTACAAATCAGTTATAACGGTTGTATCAAGATACAAGTTGGGCGTGATTTCATCGAGTAGTAGGAGGACAGCACCCATAGGCTTTTCCTACTTCAGTAGGCCATAGCACTATACTCCTAGTACCCTCGTGTCCTCTTTCTGTCTTGATCCCCCGATAATTTTTACTCAGCGTTTGAGTCCTATCTATCCGCTGACTTACCACCAATTGACCTATGAATCTCTTTCGATGTAGGCTGGCCACCAGCCGTCCACAGAGTCCAACATGGACGTTGAGGTCAGTCGAGGAAGAAGTATGATTTTGAAGGTAAGTAGAATTTCCAGTGTATGGGGTCTCACCCTCTCTGTGTATGAATATTTGCTGTGAAGTGAAGAATTCGTGTCCAGCTACCCTCACTGGACATCGGTGGTTGAGGTGTTGGGTGCAGATGGTTGGTTTGGAAGTGAAGCCATGGTCCAGGTAAGTCCTTGTTAGTTATTTCGTCCCATCTCAGACGGAAGCAGTTTCTCAGTTCGATCCCGGATCTCAAAGATGTTCATGACCTCAGAGAAAAGGGAAAGAAAGGAACAGGCCAAGAGAACACCAGAAAGGACAGTCATGGTACCAAGCATTGGGGAAATCCAACTTTAGGACATTTACTTGAGACAAATGGTGTACAATGTGTAACAGATATTACGCTGAAAGTTTTTTTGATTACGCAGCAGAACGCATGGCGCAAAGGACAAGTTACTTTCATGAGGATGAATAGCAGGGTTTCAGTAAGAGATTCACTAGGTATTAGCTTACTGCCTTACAATTCAACCGGAGACCAGAAGGTGGCTATATAATCACGATTAGTTGCAATCGGAAACCAGAAGATACAGTGAGGAGGTGGCGATATTTAAAAATACTCCACGGGATGGAGATTATCTAAGACCACATAGTAACTATTATGTACTTAGGTATATGAAAATAGGAAGCTGAGCATAATGAAAGCCGGATAGAATTAAATGGATATGTACGGAAAACTAGGTGTTGAAGGTAAGACGATCGAGAAGTGGCGCTAATGGGCTGGGTTTCAGTGGTCAAAAGTGCTAGTTGGCTTAAGCATTATAGTTACTAATGGATAAATACAGTGTCAAAGAATGGGTCAACAAACCAGCAAAAGGATGTGATGCAAACAGTCTCCATAAAACAGTTGGAAAGAGAAGGGGTGGCACCTTGCAAGCCCCGAATATGTGCACAGATGTGAGGAGAGTACGCCAAATTGCGGAAGTTAGAGATGTTGAAGGAAAGACAGACGAGCCAGAAGCTTTGGTGAACAGATCATCAGCGGCCAACTGTAGTCACTCGATTAAGAAATTCAGTCACATGTGGATATCTACAGTGTCACGGAATGAGTCACAAAACTGCCTGCGTTTTAATGCAAGAAAATAAAAGTGGTAGGAAAAGAGCAAAACATAGCGAGCTCCGGAAATCCGCAACTAGCCTCTGATGAACAGAGATACTGGTTCTATGGTAGGTAGTATCCGTGGCTAGTGAAGCCATATACTTAGGACGTTTGACCACTAGTGGATACCTACAGAACCAATGAATAAATCAACAAGCGAGCGAAGTTCAGAGAGATAGACATTCGAGAAAAATGAAGGTTAGCGTGAAAAGGAGTAGCTACTTAAAAGTTAAGGATTAGCACAGAGGTGCATGGAGCCAACAACGACTAACTGTTACCAAGAAGAGTTGAGGATCGTAAGACGAACGGCGGATAAGGGCGCTAGGAGAGAGGTCAGTGGCCAGCCATGGCATTCGGATTAAGCCTTCAGTTACTAGTGGATCCTACGGTGGCAGAGAATAGGTCAACAAACCAGCTGAGCTGTGGTGCAAACAAAACAAGAGAATAAACCTTGTAGAGAAGAAGTGGTGAATACCCAGATCCAGATATCCGTAGCTGAATGGAGCCAATGGTGATTATCTGCTGCTAAACAGAGAAAATGGCTCTAGGAAAGGTAGTATCAGTGGCTGCTAAAGCCATATGCTTAAGACGCTTGGCCACTATTGGATACCTACAGTGTCAATGAATTAATAAACAAGCAAGCGAAGATAAGAGAGACAGACGTTCGAAAAAAAGGTTGGAGAGTAAAGGGGTGGCTCCTCCAAAGCTACAGATTCGTGTTTTCTATCATGGAGTGTTCCCTGACGGAATCCAACGATGTAGGCGTTGAAGTGCTGCCTGGTGAAGAGTTAGTTGACCTAGATTATCCAGACGATATCGTCTTGCTTTTTGACGATGTTGCTGCGGCACAATCAACCCTGAATGTCCTGTCCAGAGTAGTCCCCTTACTTGGTATGCACTTCGCACCTTCAAAGTGCAAATTGTCGCTGCAGGACCACCAGCCACTTGATGACCTCTTGATCCTTGCTAACGAGGAACTCGAGGTGGTTGATCAATTCACTTATCTTGGCAGCTGCATCAGCAATGATGGGCGCATAGAAACTGACGTGAGCTCCCGCATTGCAAAGGCCAGAGCTGCCTTCTTGTACCTGAAGCATCTTTGGCGACAGAAGGGAGTTTCCCTACGTCTGAAAGGCCGTGTATACAAGGCCACAGTGAGGGCCGTTCTGCTCTGTGGGAGTGCAACTTGGCCCCTTCGGTCTGAAGATCTGAAGCGCCTTCAAGTCTTCGATCATCATTGTTTGCGAAGCATTGCTGATGTCGGATGGCGTCAGCGTATCCCCAACGATTATGTTCGTAGGCGAGTACTAGACAGTGATAATCATGCTAGCACCCTAGAATAACAGATAGCGCTGAATAAGTTGCGTTGGCTTGGGCACGTGCTACGTATGCATAGTCACCGCTTACCTAGGAGGGTCTTGTTTAGTGTACCAGGTGTAGGATGGAGCAAGGCTCGAGTTTGACAGAAGTTGACTTGGCAACGGGAAATGAAGTCACTGACAAGAAAATTGGGTGCCGTTGGTCCGTCTCGCCTTCCGGGTTGGAGTCCACGTACCTCACCTTGTGTTTGGCTCGAGACTTTACAGGACATGGTTCGCAACCGACACCAGTGGCGCGTCTGCTGCCGTCTCCTAATCGGATTGTCTATTTAAAGTGTGTTTGGTGCTGAGTTATCTGCGGGTTAATGGCTGATTATGACGCGTGGCAGTGAAAGCCGCAAGGAAGCTGTCTCGCCGATGCCGCCTTATCTCTGCATGATAGCCAGCTGTTTGTGACGGTATGTTGTTAACACAAGGTGTAGGCGCCTTGACCGTTAATGTTTGCTTAGGGCATTTAGGGTTTTCAGGTAAGTCCCTCTTCTCTCCCTCTTCTTATTCTTTATTTCATAGGTTTTCATGGCTGTATGGCAGCGAAGCATCAGTTCAAATGACTGATGTACTGCTGTTGATGATGATGCTGATGCATGGAGCCAACAACGACTAACCGTTACCAAGCAGAGTTGACGACAGTAAGGCGAGCGGCAGATAAGGGCGCTAGGAGGGAAGCCAGTGGCCATCGATTGCATTCGGATAAAGCCTTCAGTTACTAGTGGAACCTACGGTGGCACAGAATAGGTCGGCAAACCAGCTCAGCTGAGATGCAATCAAACAAAGAGGATAAACGTTGTAGGGAGGGAGTGAATTCTAGCGAACTCCGCATATCCGCAGAGTTGCATGGAGCCTATGGTTACTAACTGCTGCTAAACGGAGAAAATGGCTCTAGAATAGAGAGTATCAGTGGGCAGGTGGAGCTATTCGATTAAGACTTGGTCACTTGCTGATACCTACAGTGTCACAGAATGAGTCACCGAACCAGCTGAGTAGCGTTGCAAACGATTCAAGAGAATAAGGTTTGGAAATGGGCGGTGGCTCCAAGCAAGCTATTGGTTTACACGGAGGTGCCCGGAGCACACATCGACTAACTGCTGCCAAGACGATTTGACAAGAGTAAGGCAAACGATAGATAACGGCAGTAGAACAGAGAGATTAATAGCCAGCAATGGCATTCGGATAAAGCCTTCAGTTACTAGTGGATCCTATGGTGGCAGAGAATAGGTCAACACATCAGCTGAGCTGTGATGTAAACGGTATAAGAGAATAACCTTTGTAGAGAAGGCGTGAAGAATGCCGAGCTCCAGATATCCGTAGTTGTATTGAGCCAATGGCGACTATCTGCTGCTAAACAGAGAAAATGGCTCTAGGAAAGGTAGTATCAGGGGCTGCTGAAGCCATATGCTTAAGACATTTGGCCACTAGTGAATACCTACAGTGCCAATGAATCAATAAACAACAAGCGAAGATTAGAGAAACAGACATTCGGAAAAAGAAGATTGGAGAGTAAAGGGGTGGCTCCTTCAAAGCTACAGATTTGCGCAAAAATGCATGAGGCCAACAACGACTAACTGCTGCCAAGCAGAGTTCACGAGAGTAAGGTGAACGGCTGATAATTAGTAGGAATCTGTATGTGGGACTGGGTATCCAATAATTTGGTGGGGACGAAGGTTGAGGCTGTCTTTGGGGGGGTGCTTTCTTGGCGATCAGGTTCATGCTTCCACAGCTCACCTACAGGAATGCATATGCCTAGGAATTCAGATATTGAGGTAGTGTTTAGAAATCTGTGTAAGGAACTTCGAAACTCTAGGGTGGTCTTGACTGTCCGGATTGTTATCGGCAGCCGATTCCATGCGATGGCGTATTTATGAAAAAAAGTTGGAGCGGATGCTGGATGGAGCCCTAGGCTGATTTATGGAAAACTATCTGGCTCGTGTGGGGTAACGATCATTGTCTAGTTGTAGAACAAACCAATCAGTATTGACCTCTGCGTTTTGTATCATCTGAAACAAAAACACGAGATTGAGCTTGAGCCTGGGTAGCCACAGTGGTACCAGTTTAAGCTGTTTGCATCTGCCTCGCTAACTAAGCGTGAACGAACCAAGACGTTTGGTAAAATTTCGTTGCACCCTCTCGATTTCTATGCGGTCAACCTTGCGCGAACTGGTGAAGACAATTGAACAGTAGTCCAAAATTGGTCGGGCGCAGGCCTTGTAGAAGGCTAGCCTTGATTTCGCAAGCAGCATCGATTTGCAACTCATTCCGATATTTGATCGAGCTTTTGCAGAGCTCTAGCTCACCTTCTCGGCGAAGTTAATTGAACTGGAGTAATGTATGCCAAGGTCCCCGACTGTAGCGCACCCTGCAAGTGATGAGCAATGTAGTTTCAGTGCGTCGGGAGGCACACTGAAGCGGTGTGATATAACCTTGCATGTTGCAGGTGAGCAAGCCATTTTCCACAGGCTGCACCAATGTTCAAGCGCTTTAAGGTCTCACTGTACACTAGGGATTACTTTGTGCGGGTGGGCTGAGTCGAATGTGAAGACTACTTTGATGTCACCTGTGCATAAAAATGGTTTACCGCATGAAAAGTAGTCAAATACATCGTTGATTTACAGTAGGAACAGCAGTGGTCCTAAGACACAGCCCTGAAGTACTCCACAGGTTACTGGTCGTGGTTCTGAATCATTGTATCCTAGTCGAACCGACTGCGTGCGATTAGCTAGATACGATGTGAACCAAAGCAATACTTGGTTAGAGATACCAAAGGCTCTAAGTATGGTCGGAAGGCCAGCGTGTGTGACTCGGTCGAAGGCTTTCTTCATGTCGAGAAATATTATAATAAGCGCAGATCCAGTGTCAATGTTATGTGTCACCATGTCCAAGAACTCAAGCTGGCAGGTCTGACATGACTTAGTCGGCAAGAACCTATGTTTGGACCTGTTAATAAGGTTTCGCGGTAGCAGCATTTCAAGCATTCTTTCTTTAATCAGCCTCTCCATCACCCTTGATGAAAACGGCATATGACTGATGGCGCGGCAGTTGTTAAGGTCTAACGGCAGCCACTTTTATGTCTTGGTAGAATGATCGCATGCTCCCAGGCTGTTGTGAAGGCGCCTTACTCATAGATAACGTGAATATGTTAAGGAGTGAAAGTGGAATATCAGAACCACCTTATTTCAGAAGAGCAGTGGGCAGGCCATCAGGACCAGGGTGGTAAGTTAACTTGAGTGACTTGACCGTCCTAGTAATCGAGCGTATGTCAAAGTCGACAGTGGATAGCCCGTCGTTAGTCAGCCTAGGTATTGCTGTAGGCTGTCTCAGGTGGACGTCAGTGAATGAGTCACAGAAGTGCCGGTTAACGAATTCGCACAAAATTTCTGGGCCAGTAACTGCTGTGCCGTCCGACCTCATTAACGGTGTTATGAGTTTTGAAGTTCTTCTGCTTCTGTTTTGCATCAGATGAACGAGAGCTTTAGAGCTGGTTTTGTCAGCGAGTGCCCTGCGTTCTTCAGCTGGCCTAGCATCCGACTGCTTATTCCTCCATTCTGCCTGAGACTTATTAATACGTATGCGAAGTGAGAAGTCACGCGTCTTTCGATATTTGGCTATCAGTTTCTGGAGTTTGACATCCGGTGCATACGTGGGAGCTACATCCAGTGATGGTTCCGTAGACCCCCGAGATGGTTTGTGTGTAACTACATCTATGCAGAATTCTAGGTTGCGGTAGAATTCGTGTACTGCAGCGCCGATATCCGTTGTCAAGGAGAAGCAGTCCCAATTCATCAACCTTAGAAGTGTTGAAAAGCTGTTCCAGTCAACGCGTTGTATTGGTCTGGACATGGGAGCTCGTTTGGTCGTAGTGATCTTTAAGTTTGCTAGACTGAACGACAGTTGTAGCACTTTGTGATCGCCACCTGGGATGCTATCCTGTACACTAGCGTACGCGTAGGGAGGCCACGTGTAAGGTAGAGGTCAAGTATATTGGA
>CALYDF020010029.1:0-10304 GCA_944474145.2 Dicrocoelium dendriticum
CTGCGTTGTGTGTCTTGATGCCGCGTAAGTGAGTGGGTGGAAGTTACAGTACTTCCTCAACCGTCCATAGATGCCGCGTGCTAGTCCGCACCCATCCTACAGTGAATGAGCTCACGTGTTGTTTTCGCGTCCACTGTGCATCACGTGGTTTGTTGGCCGAGCGCTGCACCAACCGATGCAGACGTTCTGAGTACACCTGTACTGATTTGCAATTGGTCAAGACGATGGATTCAACTTAATGTGGTTATGAATTGGGTTGAATATTCTTAAGGAGGAGCTTGATTCCGTTAAGGACTGGCTTGATTCATAAAAGGTATAGTTTTGACCAGTGTACTCTCATCTTCCTTGACGAGCAAAAGCGCTCTACAAATTTCTGCACAATTGGCTGTTGTACGGTGTTATAAATCTGCTTCTCTCTTGGCCCCAATCGTACATAGTGATAATATTGCAAGTTGTGCATACTAATGGTAACATCTACGCTTAGTATGATTACCAGTGGAGTGTCTCAGGGCAGTGTGTTAAGTCCGTTACTCTTCCTACTGTATATAAATGACCTTGTCTCTGGTACACAATTTGGCAAGCTCTATTTGTTTACTGACGATCTAAAAGTTGTTTACACATTCTCATGGTCTCAACATACTGCTGAGCATGACAATATCAAAAGCGACTTAAAAGCTACTGAGAAATGAACTGACACGTGGCAGATGATGTTCGAAATATAATATTCTGGCCTATGGATGTCAGATAGCAACAGAATTGTTCAAGCTTCATGACTCAGTCATTCCCTAAGCCAGTCTGTCCGCCACTTAGGTTTGAGATACTCTACTTCGCTAAAGTTTAGGGAACATAATACCATAAGTAGACGGTCGGGCTCATATTCCACTTGCTAACCTTGAAAGAGACCAGACTAATTGCTTTCAAAAGCAGTATTAGATCTTTGCTTCAATATTGCTGTGTTACGTTCAGTAAGCTGCGAAAGTGTGATTTGTGAGCCATTGAAAACTTCCGATGCGCTTTCATGAAGCGTTTAGGCTAACCTTGCAAGCATACCAAATCCACATGCCTCGAACATTTCTTCAGAAACCGGAGACGCGATCGAACCTATTCCAATGAACAGCAACACATTCACATACACAAGTTACACACCTTTCCTACATACCTACATTTGTGGATCTACCTATATGAAAATTCTATTATTACTATTGCACATTTGTTGCTCAATTGTTATACTATTACAGTTATCATGCATTTATTGGTGTGCCTCGTGCAGACGAAACTAAAAATGTATTTGTTTGTGTTTGGTTATTCAACCGCTCCCTCAGACAGAGATAGGTGCAAAGAGTTAAACCTTAAATAAATAAATAAATAAATAAATAGTATATTCTCTGTAAAACGAGACACACCTCGTAATTAGGAAGATTGCATTTAAATTTGTGCTTCCTCCACAAACTCGCTTGGCGGAAAGCATATGTTGGAATTTATACACTGCACTTTTGGGAAAACAATAGTTATGAATTGTGGGACAGTAGTGAACATGAATCCTTCTCGCTTTCAGGATTCTGAGATATTGGAAATTATTCTTTTTTACATTTTCCGATCGTCCATTTGATTGACTGCTGGGACATACCGATCACTTGCTCCTCTGGTTAGTCACGCCGCATACTGCCGTCTGGTTACCTGCCCTCGATTCTTCGCAACTTTCGTCAAGACGCGTTGGGTCCAGACGAGCCAACAGTTCTCCCTACTTCCGTACTCCGCATGCTTCTTACGTGCCACCTATTGAGATTAGCACGAGTAGCATCCCACAATTGACGACCCCGACTGCAAGCACGGTTACGCCATCGCCGAAATCATTTTCTATTACTCACGAGTAGCAGGATTTTAGTTGTAATTCTGATAAGGCTTTCATCCCAATAATTCACAAGCTACATAGCAGAGCCTAGTCCGGAAAAGCGCCAGACGCGTTTCGCCCTATTGGGGCTCGTCAGTGGCGCGCATTCCCTCGGTCATCTAAGAAGGATCGAACCCATGACCGCTAGAGGCAGATGCCAACTAGGCAGCAGCTTAAGCCACTAAGCAATGGGGGACATTGGCTGGGCTACCTAAGTTGCAAACTGACTGGGATATAGGACCACCTACCTACCACTGTCACTGACGAACTCAGTTTTGCTGAGCTCGTCCCTTTGCTATTCTGAATTGCATTTTTGCAACTATTGTTTTGTGATATTCTATGGCTCACACGAATCCTAACATTTTCAGCTCATCTATTAGTGTTGCATCGCTGTCTGGTCCTCCTACGTTATTTGATGATCCTCCATTTTGGCTTGGTTTGTTAGAATATGAGTTTTTGCACCACACTATATCTTCCGACTAATTTACATGCAGGCATTGGCTAGGTAGCCTTCCTAGGGACATCACTATACGGTTCAGGCACTCTACCGAGCCCAAATACGAAGATTTCTTATGAGTCGCTTAAGCAGATCGTGACCCGACTGGAACCAAGAAGTACGCGAATAAAACAGCTACTCTATGGCTTGAGTCTAGGAGATGCGAGGCCATCCGCCTTATCGGGTGTGAAGAAGACTTCTCGCCTCGAACTCAATGGAAGCAGAATGTGAAACGGCAACCGCTACCTATGCGTTGAATAGTCCCAACACGTCTCAGCAGTCATCTACTTCATGCAGCCACTCCCTCTGAGCTTTCCATAGTACTTAATGAACTAGCGACATTACGCAGCGCTCTGGATTCACATTCAGCACTTGACAACTCACCAGTACCTAAGAGCAAGTCGGTAAGCTCAGTAGCCTACCACGCACTAAACTATGCTGGTATCACTGCCGATTTGGCCCTCAGACGAAGCGATGCATTACGACCTGCACCTTCGCCTCGACACAAGCAGGGAGGCTCCCAAGCCGAAAATCACATACTATTACCGTCACCGACCACATCTCTGGCAGTAGGCTCCTTTAAGTTCAGGACTGCAAATCTGGAACCGCGTTCCTGGTTGATACCGGGACTAAAGTAAAGTTGGTTCCTCCCGCACCTGCGGATGCGACTCAGCTGTCTAGTCTCAGTCTTCGTGCTGCCAACGGTACACTCATCCCTACTTATGACCAACGCTCTTTAACCATTAACGTAGGTCTCCGTAGAATATTTCGCTGAGTGTTCATTATTGCCGGGGTTCCTAATAGAGACGTAAGCGGAGCTAAAGTTGGGCATCGACTGAGAATTGACCGACCAGCAATTACCAGTCCGCGTAAAACGAATCGAACTATAAAGTCAATATAATAAACCCGTGGAGTGGAACTCACTCACACTGGCTGAAAACCGAACGCACAAAAATGAGCAATCTTGATCTCCTAAATTAGCATGTTTCGGCTACCTATAAATACAGTTAACTTATGGTGTAGATAGACTCCCTGTTTAGGGAGCCTTGGTCCTCTGTATTCCGTCGGTTGGTTGGGCGCGTGACTGAGAAGTCAGACAGTCGCAGTCTCATAGGGCAGCTAGCAACAGTACAACAATCGTCAGTGGCATAGGTAAAGAAGAAGCGTAACAACAGCGGCGACGGAGGCGTTAGAACAGTTCCGTTTGCCATCCTCTACATAAAATTCCTTAAACAGTTTGACATCTTGGTCGGTGCGAAACAAATGAGGATAGTCGACCCTGCCAAGACACTCAGTGTCACTGGCACCAACGCTGGCACCTCAGCCACCACCCCAGTCCACGTTCGATCACAGACCTCTCCCGATTATGCCGAACATTTATCTCATGCGCCATATCCCAAATAACGGCCCAACCATCTCTTCACGTCCTCTCCGACTTTCGCCGGAGGCTCAAGCTAGTTAGGGTGCAGCTTGAACACATGCTCGAACTTGGAGTAATCCATCCTACAGATAATCCCTGGTCCTCTTCACTCCAGATGGTCCCAAAGAAACCTGGGGACTGGCGTCCTTGCGGTGACTACTGGGCACCAAATAAACTTATGGTACCCGATCCCTCGCCCTCCAACCACGATCTCATTATTTAGCCTTATATAATTATGCATAATAATTTTTTTGGGTGCATAGCAGCCGGCTGGTAGCTCACCGGAACGATGCCCATCCGTTACCGGTAGCTTAGCCAGCCTGCACCAGTTGCATTTTTCTCTTTTTTTTCTATGTATTGCGGCACAGTAGCTGAGGTGTTTCCCACCTCGAGCTAACGTGTATGATGATGATGATGGTACCCGATAGGAACCCTATCCCGCACATGCAAGACCTTGGCTGGCATGCTGATCTACCTCCTTGTGGTGCGAGCTGAGTGGTTCGGGTGTACCCCGTTCGAGTAAAGTGTTCGACGACAATGTTCCAACTCCGTGGGGCATTGTATTCCAGAAATTGTGTTGACTTCATGGGGAGTATTGGGCCCCTGTTTGGTAATCTACCAAACATTCAGTCAACGCCTCCCAATGGGCGCGATTCCCTAAATTCGCCCCGCTGCCTTGCGGGTAGGTTATTTAGCCAAAGGCTCGGGGTGGAGTCCCCTAAGTCAACTCCCTACTTCGGCTTGGGCAACCGGGTAGTATCACGCCCTCTCACAAAACCATGGACTGTACTACAACGTGCTCATCAGCTACTGTTCCTGCTACTCACTTTCACGCGACTTCATCACACGCCAATTGTTTGTTTGCTAACAATCCTCACTTTCCGTTACCCGATTCATGTGTTCAACAATCTGGCTGCGATTCCGGTTGCGCCGCAGACCAAGGAGTTCAACCTATGGCTCTCCTTCGTCCCCGATCCTCGTTCCATCTAACGTGCTTCAACATTCGGACACTCAGGCAGATTGGACAGCAAGCCGGTCTAGCGCGCACCCTGGAATTCCCCGATATTGATGACTGTTGCTTTTCAGAAACCAGATGGCAAGATCCCAGCACTGGGCTTAAATTGACATCCCCAATGACCACGAAGCCAGGTATCACATGCGTCTTTCTGGAGATCCAGAAACAGCCCCAGCAGGTTTGGCTGGTTTAGGTATCGCACTAAGTGGCAAGACCGAGGCGGCACTACTGGACTAGTTCCCGATTAACAACCGACTATGTGCAGTTCGGCTTCGGGGTTCATGTAGAATCAACAGGCACCGCGAAGAGAGACAACTTGGGTGATCTCCGTTTACGCTCTAACTGAATGCAGTGGCGATTCGGTCAAGGACGAATTCTACCGGGACCTACAACAGCTCTTGACTAATGCTAAAATGCCGGATGTCCTTATCCTTGCTGGGGATTTTAATGCACGGATTGGCCGCCTGTTACCATACGAACGCCACCATGGTGGTCATTACGCTATCGATGAGAACCGCTCTGTTTGAAAACAGTGCTACGAGGCGGATGTGACTCGTCACTAAATAAAGTCACTGTCCGTTACTTCATACTGGTAGAGCATTGAACTTCATCGGGTTGCTGCCGAAATCCTGAAGAGGATCGGGCCCTTGTTTGCTAAGTCCCCAAACGAAAGGCGTATGAACTGAACTATCGGTCACCTGCTCCCAATGGGCGCGATTCCCTAAATTTGCTCCGCTGCCTTGTAGACAGGCTATTCAGCCAAATGTTCGGGGTGATGGCTTCTAACACAAAAGCTTATCTCGGCCTGGGTAACAGAGTAGTAGCAACCCCTAGGAAGAAATCCTGGATTGATGTTGATGTGTTGGGTTCTCTTTGTATGATAACTGTACTTTTTGGTATTTTCATGGTTTTTGTTTGCTTCATGTCTATCTGTAGAATGTTGTATATATCTTTATATAACCCACTATCTTACTTCTCCCTCCTTCATTTGCAAGATAACACGCGAGTACTTTGTGAGTAAATGCATATACTGTAGCTCTCTCTCTGATGCACAAAACTTTGACAAATCTGTGTGCGTGTGCAGGAACTCAGCGGGGCAGGGAATTGACATATACGAAGGGAATACAGTTGTGCGAAGCACGATAATCAGTACAACTCGTCGTCTTCGCAAGTAGGGGCTGTGCTGCCTGCTTCGCGATTTTTGATCTGCTCCTGACTTTTGTACATTTCGTAAACCTAAAATGGACAACAAATCGGGTGACGGTCGTGAAAGCAAACTGACCTGCTCAGCGGATGTGGCGTCTTCCGGCTTTTTATCCTCACGAACACGCAAGAAACGAGGGAATCGGAGTGAAATGCCTTTCTCCGGATCGGCCTGCAAAAAATGAGGAGACACGAATGATAGGTGATTAAAGTGGACGAGCCATGTATGTCCAGATGGATGTTCCGAGGAAATTTGCGGGGGAATTGCCACCCGATGGGAATATGTAGCTATTTGTGGTATTCTGGTTTTGTATGGCTAAGAAATTTTATTATGTCGCCCAAGGGGCAACATCTAGAAACCGCTTTTCACCAGACTCCATCACC
This sequence comes from Dicrocoelium dendriticum, assembly GCA_944474145.2. Classification (NCBI taxonomy): domain Eukaryota; kingdom Metazoa; phylum Platyhelminthes; class Trematoda; order Plagiorchiida; family Dicrocoeliidae; genus Dicrocoelium; species Dicrocoelium dendriticum. The sequence continues at coordinate 6,410 of CALYDF020010029.1, forward strand.
CTATCGCTCAAAGACTGCAGGAAACACGAAGATTCCGTTGAGATTCTCAAAGCACCACATCTGAAAGCAGCAATGAAGTAGCAACGAGAAACAGCCACATTTTTAAACTGGTAGTATCGGATAGTCCGACGTGAAGTAACGCTTCATTCACGTACCTGCGGAATGCATTCTGCCTGCACAGCCTGGTAGTATCGCTCTGCACAAATGACCGAGTGGCCACAGCATATTTTATGATAGGTTCCCCAGAGCAGTCCGTAGAAAGCGCTATGCAAGGGGCTATAGCTGTAAAAGCACATGTAATCAGGTGTTACAGTGGGCTTAATTCGCTTCCGTGAAGTTGGATACGTGATGCTGGATACGAAACACAGTATATGAGTGGATCATCAGAAAATATTGCAACGCCACCAGTATGACAGTGTCAGATGTTGGGCGATGGAAAACGCCAACGTTTTGCCAACTAATGGTTGATAGTCATGCCACGAGAGCGCTGCGTCTGGATACGTAGAGCTCAACGTGGCCAGAAAATGGGGCTCGGGTCATGGTTGATGCGAAAGAGCACGAGTTGAAGAAGTTTGAAATCTCGGCAGCACAGTGCATACTGCAGTAGCACCTACTAAACTGACTATCTTTTGTAAGTTGGCCGTTTTGTGACAGTCTGAACGCTCACCATGTAAATCCTATGGAACTACACCTCGGTAAGTTGCATGTTGACAAATGGGACCATAACAGTCACTATTAATTTAATCACTATATGTTGGTCATGCAAAGGCTTACTGTGCAATACTCACCGACCGGTTATTTGTTCAAATAATATGTAACGGGGTTTTGCAATGTAACCACAGGCACTGCAATTAACGGCTCAACAGACGTTTGGCGATACAGTATGTTCTCTGTCTGTGCGTGTGTATTTTTGTCCCGCCCCTCAGTGATCCAGCGTATCGCTGTTTACCTCGTAAAATATGTCATCACAGACCCACATTCATAAACTGACCTCGAGCATTTTGTGTAAAATCATATCTCAAACAAGTGTGCATGAAACCTAAGTTTGGAACATATGCACAATGAAGAGTCTAAGTGCCTATCTAACCCCCGATTAACTGGTACGAAGTTAACCAACACCTGCTTGGATTGTGGCGACATCGACGTTTACGTGCACACTGAACGTTAAGCGCCTATCCCGCGCTATTTGTTGTCTACACATGACAGGCTCTGGGACTGGTCCGTTTCGTGGCAACTGCCAATTAATCTCTCTATATTCGACATTCCGCATTTGGAATGGAGGTCCACTTACGAGTTACTTTTAAGGCGAAAACGAGGTGTCGCATGTGGTTGAGCAGTTTGATGTGGGATTCACGCTGGCATCGAATCTCAAATCGAGGGAAAACTGGACAAAAGTCACTTGCAAGGGATTCAGGATGCGGTGGATGATTCGCTGCTCATTCGGAATCCCTTGTACGCCGCATACAGCCATGGAACACTGCGTGCAAGTTTGTGCTCCTTGCTTAACCCGGGACAAGATGACAGTGGAGCGCGTCATGAGGGTCGGCAGTAAGGTGGTGCATGGTGTAGGCGCATAGCCTATTCAGAGCGACGGCTTAAAGGAGTATTTCCGCCGCACCATCGACATCATAGATTGGACCTGATCCTCACCTATAGCATCCTGAAGGGTCAAATTGACCTAAATCAATACTATTTTGTCCACTCAACAAGACTACCACCATCCATGTTTACCCAAGGACACTGCACAGGTCTCGAGATGGTCAGGTTGGGACTGACAGTCGGATATCACCCTCAGTAATTGCCGCTTGCAATGACCTGCACGAAGAGGCGATTTCATCTAAAGTTCAAGCATCCACTGGATGTCTTTGGTTTGCAGCTACAAACCTTTCACTTAATACTTCAGTCCATAGTATACATTTGTACCCGATTTTATCACGTCCTGTTTTCAATGTCCAGATTATGATGTTGCATTTGCCTTCCTTTCGCATCCTGCCATTAAGTTTTGTCTCCACTTTACGTGAATCACCGCAGTGAGACTGGACCTTAACTTGTTACGACGATTTGCACACCTTGTCGACCCATTGAGCTATACTCGGAGATACTCCTACAAGGTTGGTCAATGGATAGAGGTCAGACAAACTCAGTCTCCTGATCCTCCAGGCTGGTGTTTGGAATGGGATGTCATCCATCGCTGTAAAACTAAATCATTGACACCACTCCGCTGCCTTGCGGACAGGGTTTTGAGTCAAACACTTTGGTTGAGGAGCGTACTCGTCTTCCTGTCTAGGTCTGGGTGCCCTGGCAGTATCTCAGCCTAAGTGCAATCGTCACTATTTCTTCCATCTTCAACTACATCCTGCATCGGACGCCGCGCAGGTTATCAAACGTTGCCTTATCTGCTGCATACATGAGGGCGTATAAGCGCAAACATGATACTGCTGGCGCCTTTCTTCTATCTCTTCCACATGTTTCTCTTACTCCCAACCCAACCCCCATTACTAAACTTCCTTCTATAAATCCCAGCTTACTTCATAGCAGTTATAATGCCAATGGGTCGAACCAAATGCAGCAATCTTTTCACACCACCCACTAGACGTTCATAGGTAATAGGCCCTTATAAAGCCACGCTGTCTGGTTTCTCTGGTGGCGTTCAAGGCTCGAACTCTGAGACAAATAAGTCAACGGACTGCACTTGCACGTTGGACACAATGGGTGTTGACGTGTGTGTGTGTCCGAAACCAGGATCAATGACCTTCACGGGGTTGTCAAATTAACTGCGCCCGGCCTGTCCTCTCATTACTGGGTGCGCGCATCCGGAGTCGCTGATGCGGTAATCACTGGTCGAGCTGGAGTGGGTATTGTCCTCAGCGCCAAGTCTGAGTCAATGTTAGTTGATTGGATTTCAGTGCACAGCCGTTTGTGTGCAGTCCGTTTGACGACATCAACTAAGGTTAATTCACGAAGTAGTAGAAGACGCTGTTTGTTTTTGGCTTCCGTTTATGCTCCCACGGACTGCAGTTCTGATGCTGCCAAGAACACATTCTGCCACGAAATGAACACGCTACTACGCTGTGTTACCAGTTCAGATATCATAGCACTTGCAGGCGATATGAATGTACAAGTAGGGCGTCCGAGCTCTTCAGAAGCTCTGTTGGGTGGTAACTATGAGCTTAACTTCGACCGCGCGGACAACGGCGGGCGTCTGTTAGAACTGTCTGCGGAGCACCAGCTGTTTCTTACTAGCACTGCTTTCAGACACAGAAGGCATCGAAGTGCCACTTGGCTTCCTCCTGTAGCTGACCAGCGATGGACCCAAATAGATGACATTGCCATAAGTTAAAGGTGGTGTGGTTACATGCTGGATTGTCGCTCGTTCTGGAATACTTGCGTCGACTCTGAACATGCCTTGGTACGCTGTTGCTTTTCCATGAAAGTTACCGGGAGGCGTACCAAACGTCTCCTCCTATTGGCAACTGAGAAAGTATATAGGCGCACGGTCAGGCAAGCCAACCAGGATGAAGTGTGTACCGAACTTACGCTCCCTTGTCTTAATGACACTGAGCTTCAGTGGAATAGGATCTCGGCCGCCATGTACGAAGCAGGAGCATCTGCTTGTTGTTCAATCAATCGGCACCACACCAGGCGCTAGATAACCGAGAGGTCGGTGCACCTGTTGGAATCCAGAAGAAACATCCCGACCAGATCTGAGCACAATGTGATCAGACGGACCATTAGGAAGGAACTAAAACGGAGTCTGTGTGCTGAGAAGAAAGCCTGGTAGACCAGCAAGGCTCAATAAATGGAGAAGGCCGGAGCAGTAGACAATTACCGTAACCTCTTCCAGCTGATCCGTACCAAGGGTCCCGGGAAACCAAGCGTCCGTGAGACAACCAGA
>CALYDF020010030.1:0-10323 GCA_944474145.2 Dicrocoelium dendriticum
ACTAGTTACAATGCGGCCGCACGGTAGAGTGTCCGTGTCAGTAGTCAGTTGTCAGTTGTAAATCAACCTTGTGTTGTATCAATGCATTGCTTTTTCACGTGTTTCTATGGCAGAATCTGAAATAGATCATTCCTCAGTTATTACACGTTGCAGATTTAAGGCACGAAAGCGCTCCTTAAGATTACATGCTTATTTTGAATTGGTGCAAACGTCCGCGTTGTATTCCTTGCAATCTATCGTTAGCATTACCAATTTTATTTAGTTATGCAGTGAAAGGGATTTCTGGCAGCTGCATGTAATGACTTAAATATGAAAGAACTGTGTATCCTACACATACCTTGTTTCATGGACATTAACACATTATATGCATGTTTGTTGAGGAACCATCTTAGCCTTCCACAGTGGCTTCTCTCCTAGCCATAATGACGTCTGCTATGCAATCTATCTGCACTTACTACATATTGATTGTGGAGCCACGCGATGCCTATAGTAGTGACATGGTCATTGACAATTAGGATGGCACTAGTGTGGGATTTATAAAGGCTTAATATGTCCGTCATTAAGGCGTGTGGATTTAGTTGTTGCTGCTTGCCGAGTAACAATATTGATGCAGTTGCCCAAGGATATATAGGGACACAGACAACAACGGCCATGGAGGCGCGTGGAGTCTAGAGTATTGGTTTTGTTAGCGGCGATGCTGATACCACTGCTGCGTGGCCAATTTAAGGTCAGCATCTTTTCGCTCCAAAACATAACCATTTTATTCTGTGTACAATTTGGCTAATGACCATTTGTACACTTTTCTTCCTTATGTTAATCTCCCTTACGTCCAGGTTGACCTACATCCGGCTAGACACTTGACCGTTATATATGCTCCAAGGCTAAATGTTGCTCTTGTCTCGCTTCATCCGTACGCGTCTTCTTGTAGCCCATCGAATACAGTCCGCTGTGTCCGACTCCTATTGGCTTTAATATCCGCGCTTAATTTTGCGCACCGTCGCAGACTACTATTCACCAGTCTTACAATATGCACCGGTCCTGAATGGTTTGTAATAAACATTCGCGGTTCTGCTATTAGACATAATGAAACAAATGCTATGGGACACATATAAATAAGAACACGTATTGAAGGCATGCGGAGCCAATGGTCTAGGCTACGCTTGTATTATTATTGATGTCAGTGTCATGCAAAGTACATTGGCTTGTTAACCAACGTTCATGGTAGTTAGGAGAGACGATAACCAAAGGATTGCTACCAGCAATAATAATATTTCTATATCGGACAATTACCGGCTTAACAAGCACTAGACCTTTATGCTACTGAAACCAAAATTGCATACATGTATATATGCTACAGGCACCATCAACAATCAAAAATCCACATGAGAAATGTCAAGTGGCTTTTGGTAATTATTAGTTGGATGCATAATATTTTACTACCATGAAACATTATTGTTTTAAAACAAGCGTTGTTAATATACGCTCATTTATTTCAGCACGAGATTTATATGATTAAGATCACGACATTTGTACTCCTGGCTTTGGTTTTGTAGACGAATATGGTCTTTCCGCATGAATTCGGAAAACCTGTGGTCTATTAGAAGTTGCCCGACATCAAATTTTCATCGCTTGTTTGCTCGGAGCAAGGCTATGCTGCTTAGTAAACTGCGCAGCAGTCTTCAAGCTCGGCACAAATATTATTTCCATTATTACTCATTAATAACACCTTTCTTACGCCAACTCAGATTTGACGTTCCGTATGGAGGATTCGTCGGAGGGATCAAACACATGTTCACAGGTAACGCCTATTAGATCGCCTGCTAATTTGTGCGAACATCATCCACCTTGCTTACGCTTTGACTGAGAACGAAGTATACTAATATAGCCCACTTGTAGGCATTGTTCTTTAGTTGTCGTTTATGGGTTCATCGTTACATATGGTCGTCTAGTCATGGAAAACGAAACACAGTTGCTCGATACGGAGCCTGCTTGCCACGAAACCGCACAGCAGGGCAAACATTCTGTGGTCGAAATCAACACCATGCTGCCTCACCTGCACCCATTGTATCCGGAACAATCACGCGATACACGCACTCGGATACGTACTCCTTGCTGATGCACGGAACTATTTGTCAACTTTTGCCGTTACTTCCACCATGGCTTGCAAAATGGCATTCGTCGTTTATATTGTAATCAGTTGCACGTTGCGCTTTCTATCATTTTAATAGTACGGATCCACATAGAAGAAATAACGTTGTTCCGCAGTTCACGTCAGCAGCTTTGGCCTATACTTGCGAAATGGACAGAGCCCTGTCCACAAACTTTTCTTGTCGGGGTTTATAGTGGATTAACGAAACCTTTAGACTCAAAGCGAATCCTGGCAACAAAATGCTGTGGCATCCGCGATGCGATGAAGACGGGCGTCCGTATAAGTGATGACGGAAAATCCACCGAGGTTCTTTTGCAACGTGTTTTCTTGGTTGTTTAAGATACAGTCTACATTTGTCAAGTAAAACAGATCTCAAGATACTCCGCCCTCGCAAAATTTTCCACTGTTGGTAAAGTTGGCTATTCATTCCCATCAAACATGAGTATTTGTCATTCTTGACAGGCGCATGACAGTTCCGTAGTGTAAGGACGCTGCACTCTTGATTGACATGCACTTTCGCTTCAGAAGCCAGAAGGATTAAAACGTTGGTGATTGTTCCTTAGAGGCACTTTGGGTATATATGGTCGAATCTTTCCGTTTGGCTACACGCACCAGTTTTGCCTTCACATGATTAAATGTTTGCTCGATCTGTGGCGCATTTGATCAATAGCAAGAAACGTGTTCCTTCTTAATTTGGGTATCCCTGCCAATATTAAAGATTTGCCAACGTGGCATTCAACGTCTTTCAACTCAGGTCTCAGGGACTCCATTGAATGACGTCTAATCCATGTCTATTAGGCCAGCAAATGACAAGGTGACTTCATTTATGTGTACCGCTGTAGGCCTTACTACGAATCATCCAAAAAACTTGCTTCCGCTTGGTGGTAAACGCTTATCGGTAATAGGTATAAGAAAACAGCGGTAAGTGTTTTATGTTTTCCCAGCATTGCCAAGACCTTTCCACAAGTTCATGCTATCGAAAGACTTACACAACTACCAATGCACCCACGCCATGACTCCACAAAAATGGTTAGGGAACAGTATGGTAAAATCTAAATGTCTTTCCATGCCTTCGAATGACCAACTTTTAATTTATCCCATTAATAAGCAATTGCGTTTATTGGTGTTTAATCTTGCTGCTACATGTGACTAACTACGTATCTATAAGGGTAATCATAGAGATGTATCGCTTCATAGAATTTGAGAACAGCAGTATCACTGTTGCCAGTCTAACGCGATGGAGAGCAAAGCCAAAATAACGTGGCCCAATTTGTCTTTCAGGCAACTTGAATGCCTCTTGAGGAGCTACCTACCTGTAGCTTCTAGTTCGTTACTTTTCAAATTAAGGACGCACTGATTCACTGGTGATTGCCGTTTCTACGGATGCATCCACTATCAGGTGACTATGCAAAGGCTAATTGTCCGAAGTGTTGGCTAGTACTATGCTCTGAGATGCCGTCCAGCGAAGCTGCCTGCGTAATAAACGCGATGAAAAGCGAAAAATGTAAGCATATCGTAAATCTTTAATTTCTGCAGCAACGAGAAAAGTTTCTGGACCGCTAAAGCAGCCCACAAGCGGCAACAAGGACGTCCTCGCTGGATGATGACTACTCTTTTCCCACCTCTCGAATGTTGTTTTAAAATGCAGTAGCGCCTCTAAGTTCACTAGAATACATCCAGCCAATATGTAGATCAGGAAACTCAAGCAGCATGCGATTGTGATTAAATGATTGTTATACCCGTTCCCTCCAAATCCTCGCGCTTGTCTTTGTTGCCGTTACATGCTGACTACGTTCCCGACGGCAATGACGTACCAGGTAAGCGATTCATTTTCCCCATTAAAGCACAACTTTAAGTTTGTGATTAAACCTCCCGCATGAGGTCAATAAACTGCGCGAGAAGCATCGCAAACATTAGCTGGTCACGAATTAAATTCGCTGTACTCTGGCGGCTCAAGCGAACAACGACGCGTGCCAGTACAAGTTACTTATAGACTCAATCAACGATGAGTTATAATTCAACGCTGAACTAATGTATGAGCTATTTTCATCCTCCGCTCTCGCAGATTCGGTGGAACAAAATGTAGATTCATTTTATTGGTCGCATCTACCATATAAGCATTTTCACACTTCAGTCTGTCCCGGATCCTATGGAGTACATCTACCTCTCTTGACATGGCCTCCTGCTTTATGTAATCCAATAAATGAGAGAACAGAGCCTTCACGAATGCATCTGTGCTTTGATCACACTGAAGATTCCTCTAATCCACTGTGACCGCGCGCACGGCTATAGCGCTATCCTACATGATTTCGTCCAACGACGAACGTGACAGCACATCGAATGGTATGTTTCGCGTTCTTTGCACGTGCTCGAGAGTGAACTTAAATTCTTGCAGTCGGTATGCCTACCGTGCAAATATTACCTGTGGGGCTTTTGCTGTCATCAACCATGAAAGCCGCTTACGGTCAATAACGAACCGGAATTCCGTCGCTGGAAGGTCAGTTGTACATTATTCCAAGGCCCTCACGATGGGCAGACATAATAACGACGTCGTGGAATACTTCTGCTCCTTCTCCATCGGTACAAAACTCGCTTTGTCCACCACCTAGGCTGGTTGGAACATAACCGCATCGATCGCGACGTAGCTTGTGTCGACTGCATTTTTCGATCCGCTTTAATGTCTGTAGGCTAATATAACAGCGTATTTGTCTGATTCATCGCGTTTACGACGAATACCTTCTTTAATGTTTTAGACATAAGCTTATTAAAATATGCCGCTTGTGATCCGCTGTCAGTTCCATCCCCAACGCTCGCAGAACCTTTTTCCCTTGTCCATTGCATTCGTTGTTAGTTATCTACAAACACGTTTTCTTTATCGTTTTGTTTCATAAGTAGCTTCTAGCTTCTGCTGCATTGCAATTTGTTTAACTGAGCGGTTTGAACATCCACTGTAAGCAAATGACACGGATCCTCTCCTGTTTACCCTCTCAGAAGCCTCGGATTCCTTGCACCCGCCAAATTCATCAACCATATTTGTTGTCCGTTTACCTTGGCTTCCGGGTTTGCGTCGGAATGTATGCACATACAAAGTGATTTTAACGCACCCAAGCTGCACTAGCCTTCCCATTATGGCTGTACACATTTTCTTCATGTATGCAGTCAGAGTTGGTTGGACCCAATTAGTTACTATAGCACCTAGGTTGCCGAACACATTACACGTGCTGTTTACATTGGGTATGGCCAACTTACAGAGAGACGTTTCAGAGAGCATCCATGGTAGCGACGGCAAAGTGATACTACTAACCAACAATGTTAAAATGGCCAAGAAACAATTACCTTAATCCTATTACAACAACCGCAGTCTTAACTGGAGACACTTCCGTCAAATAACTTAATGCTGCAATTGAGCTTATTGCTTTCTTTCCAACGTTGCATACATATCATTGAAGCGGTTCTATCATTTGTTGCAGCAATCTGTACCCCACGTTGCTGCAAAATAAATACGAATGCGTGACATTTGATCTAAAAAGTTAAATGTTTGATAAATCAGAATTCTAGTAAACTGATCGCAAGCTTATACATTTTACAATAATAACACAGATGCACCGTGGCATCGCTGAAATCATGCACTTACATTTGATGTGGTAAACATATAAAACATCAAGAAATTATAAGAATGTCATGTTATTCAAAATATCTGGTCTGATTTCTCCGACAAAGGACCAACAAGCACGTTTTCTTAATTACTGAAATGGTGGACGGCAGTCAGGTTCATTTGCTATTTCTTCCCAACCTACATGTCGTCTTAAATTAACGCTATAAGTACACGTTGGCTTCACCTAGTGTGTTTTTTCTCTTTGCAGTATCCGCCAAGCAACAAATTTTTAATAACCTTGCCCTATTCAAGATGCTGATGTCATCCATACATCCCCATGGAAATGGGAGGGCATAATATGTCTCTGATCCTACTGTATAAGTTCGCCGCTCTTCTGAAACCGAAGTAAATTGCAAATTAATAGTAAGGCTTATTCATTAGCCTTCGCTAAAGTGGTTGCGCTAAAAAGGAGTTAGACAACGACAGCCTAAGGCTAAACATCCTATCGTAACCGGATTATTTGTGAAATGGGTTAATAAATTGTGAGCAAATTCATTAACTCATTGGAGTTGTGATTCGAGACATATAAAAATTTCTTGATTTACGATCCTACACATACCGCTAGCTGCAAAACCTACACTACATGCTGGACTCCATTGACTCCATGTATGCCACATTAATTATATGCTTGTACATGAAGAAAACATTTGATTGGGCGCCTCACAAACGGCTACGGAATCAGATAGCTTTATTTGAATTCTGCAACACATTAATGGGAAGAAACTTGTCCGTTATTATTAACATTAGGGGTATATTTTTCAACTCAAGGCAATACTAACTTTACGTTTAAATGTGCCACTGTTACTCTACACCTTACTCCGAGCACAGATTGTGCGTTCGATACAATTCGGACTGCAAGGTCAAGCGTTGGAAATTTGTCACAGGGACACAAGGCTAACGCCTGCTTCTGAATACCTACCAATGTCAAAAAATGATCTGTTAAATTGATGCTGACGGAAAAGGTGCACACACCTCATCCTACGTGGACCAGCTACAGTCAGACGTATTGTTGGTGACTTCTAGCACTGACACACATTTAGCCCTGTGCTTACATCCAGGGAGTCTCCTTTGTTGATGTACTATGACCAATGTGAGTGTCACTGATAGTGGGTGTATATAAACCCTCCTGGAAAAATGAATGCATGCCCGCGTGAACTTTAATACATAAGAGATTATCTGAATTTTGTGGCCTGGTAAATTGTTAGCCATATGTGTGTGAATTTGCCCTTAAAAATATATTCAGGGCCATCACATAATGGTGTATCAGAACACAAAATACCTAACAATCTACTCTACCAAATGATGAAAGTCAGCTACAATATATGGCTGCGTCCAACAAGTTAACCTGACCACGTGATAAAGCCGAATACAATTTCGACGCAGGTTTATGGCATCCGAGTTTGACCAGGTGGGAACGCATTTCTAGCCTATGTATTTTACATCATATATTATCACAATGCAAATCATATCAGACAACGTGCTAGAATATTTTGAATATTTGTACAACCTGTACACATCGAATTAGAGCATGTGTGTGGAATAAAGAGTGAAATGCACCAGACACCCGGTATAATACATGCGTGCGTAATTACCTATCTACTGCTCAAAAACGGTCAGTAAGTTGTTTGTTCATCGGGCTTAACAAGCCTGTTTCAGAAGTTACATTCGCAGTCGAGGTGACATCATTAGCGCAGATTTGACTGCAGCTAGTCGAAAAAATAGTACAAGCGAATTCAAGGTACAAAAAACGATAGTTACTGTGCCAGTCTTGAAATAGATTACCTGCGATAAAAGGTGCGCTCTGTTCTGACTGGATGTTTCTTGATATTTCAATGGGATTGGACTGATTTTGATTGTCATATGCGTCGCGTTCCGTCGCGGATAGATCCTAGCAGTTTCATTTTCCTACACTGAGGTCTCAATAAAGACGAATAGCAAAACCTGACAATGGGATAACGCTGATTTCCTATGGTTAGGAATTGCATTTTTATAAACAATCAAGTCCACTGCAGTCTCATGGAGTACACCTAAACTAGATGATGCAAATATTTGTAACCACGTGATAACACATATTATAAGTTACTGCAATTTAATCATTTTGAACATGAAAATCCTCTTCGACATTGCATTTCACTGCCTGGTTCTCTAGCGAAGCCTGACATTTCATGTATTTGTGATAGGACATATGCAAGCACCAAACCGGCAAAGATGCTAATAGATACGCATTTGGGAGCTTTGTATCCTTATAGCAAAGAACTTGTGGATCTATTAAGTTCACCCCTCTGACAGCAGCAGAGGTTCGCACGCTTGCGTTTTGTAAACAGTATGCAATTTTTCAATTAGACTTAAGCACGAACTTAGCAAAACTGTAAAGCTTTCCGATATTCACTATAATATAAATAAATTGTTGAGCTGAGTCCAAGAAAACAGCGCACACTTTTGATGTGTTGGACAAAAACAGCAATTGCGATAAAACGCTAAACAGCTATTAAATGGTCTCTGCTTGATCCCATTGAAAAATTAAATGGAAATGCAAAGCGTAGTAACAAAGGACCAGGATATGTTCGATAAAGCAGAGCTTTATTGCACTCTTACTTTCGTGCAATTAGATGAGCGGGTGTATGATATAAAAGTCAAATCTGTAGTGTAAGTTATATGTGACGGCATGTAGTTCACAAATGAATGCCAAGATATTTTAATCCACATGTTTCAGGCACTGCAATGTAGGACAAGAAATGTAGTCAGTTGAAAATATTAGGCAGAACGTGTGAAAAAAATTAGCAGAATATCCAGACAATTACACATTTTCCAGTTGATGTGACACCCATACCATTAGAAAGTAAACTCTAATTTCTACCATTAAACTGATAACTGGTATGCAAATGACGAATAAAATATACGATCATTCCAGCCAATGCGCACACGCCAAGCAGGGAATGACCGGCGAAATAGGCTTAATTTTGAACACCGAACACATGGTGATTTAACAAGTATATATATAACGAAAGAAATACTGACGTACGGATGGAAATGTAGTGCACGCAGCACGAATAATCCCAAGGTTTTAAGAAACTCAAAAGCATTTCAAATTACTTTTAATTCATTTAAACGGCAACACCAAATATTGTACGTAAATGAGACTAACTTGTCTATCAGGTTTGAGGGAACCTTTACTTTAAAGCATGTTCAAAGTTAACTAATTTAACTGCAGATGTATCCCTCAGATAAGATTTGCACAAATAATTAGATGTCTGTTGTAAATGACGGTCCTTTGCTTCATGAGCAAGTTGGCAGAAATGCATTGATGAAGAACAAGGGTTACGATATATCCAAAGCGAAAAGCATACCATTGTGAGACACATGAGTGCAAATATACGGTCTTCCATGGAACCGTTTCCTTGGGACCAGTTTTCAGGTGGGATAGTAAATAGATTGGTTCCACCTGCACATCAACACCTATTGGTCGCATAGATTATAGCAAGCGACAACGCCACTTTCAGTTATCATTCGGGAAATTTGTATTTTATAGTCAGGTCACCGAAGTTAATAAGACCGTTGGACGTTTATTTTTATACACTTCCTGATATTTATTCATCAGGTGCTCAAACGCTAATCGGCTTGAGCAGGAAAATGTTCAAAATAGAAGCGTCAAACAACAAAACTTGGGATATCTGAGCAGTTTTGACACAAAACAATGTATGCATAATGAGCCAAACTTGTGCAAATAATTTAGAATATGTTTTTACAAAATCTACATCTTCAACATCAGTTCGCTGAACCAGACGTTCTTAAGCGCTTGAATTATATGAATAATGCATAGATATGTTTATTTGTAAAATGGAACAGACAGTAGGAGCACATTGCACGAACACGCATTACGCCGGGAAAATTATGTGTCTACCAATTACACATGAGTGGGAAATGTCGTGACACTTACCAGACATGAACGATCAACCTGCGACAATTTGGATTGATAGACAAATGGTACTGTTTAATTTACGGTAAATGTCACTTGCTGTTTTATAGAGTGCACATAACATACTAAAGATTAGCTTGCAAATGTGCTCGCATAAACGGTCATAAATTGCAGAACTGTGAAATGCAACTCACCCAGTACTTTCCCTAGGCCATATGAGAAGTGATAAAAGTGCAACGTAATCAAATGGAAAGTAGTCAGACGGAAGCGGCAAACCTGATGTATGCATGTTATTCCAACACGCTGATTATTATTGTTTCACAAAACATGGAATATGTGGTTGATATCTATCACAAGGTGTGTTCAATGCCAGGCATTGTCAGGAACCAATATCTTGTGATTGAAAATTGGTCCACCGTGCTTTTGAAATAACCTTCAGGATTCAACAATAATGTTGAATGATGAGCGTGCAAATGTGCTCGAATAAACGGTCATAAATTGCAGAACTGTGAAATGTAACTCACCTACTGCTTTCCCTAGGCCACCTGAGAAGTGATAAAGGTGCAACGTAATCAAATGAAAAACATTCAGACGGAAGCAGCA
>CALYDF020010031.1:0-10324 GCA_944474145.2 Dicrocoelium dendriticum
CGGGAATTCCGTTTTCATACTGTGTGCAATGTAAAGTCTGACCTCCAGTTGAGTTAGGGCTTATGGCAAGCGTTTGCTCTCCTTCCTAGCTACTACTGGGGTTCGAAAAGTTGTTCTGCCAATGCTCTGGAAGACTCTTTAGACATTGGCGTTGAACTCCACCCAGGTAGTCAAGTAGTTGACTTGGACCACACTGTTGATCTCGTCTTGCTGGATGACGGTCTACAGGCCATCCAACTTACTCTTGACCGTTTGGAGTGTGAAGCGTCGAAATATGGCATGCACTTTTATCCATCCAATTGCAAAGCTCTTTTCAAGACTGGTAGATGCCTGTACATGCACCCACACTTTGTGATGAGACACTGGAGTTCGTGCGTAGTTTTACCTACCATGATAGTTGCTGCACTGCTGGTGGGAATGTTGAGATCGAATTTCGATGCACATTTCAAGAGCACGTCTCGCTTTCTCCAGACTGACGTACTTGCGGCGCCGCCGTGATATTCGTCTCTTCCGCAAAGGGCGGGTTTATCCTGCAATTGTCCGCGTTTTAGTGTTGTACGGTTGGGCGACTTGGCCTGTTCGCACCCTTTAACCAGAGCCGGCTGTCTGTCTTCGAGCATTGTGTGTTGGTCGGAGGCAATGACAAGCTCCAAGAGCGCCTTTCGCTGCGTCAATTGCGGTGCCTTGTACACGTGTTGCGCATACCAGTTAAGCGTCTTCTAAACGGTGTATTGTTCGCGGTTGCTGTGCACGGCATGAGAAGGACCCGCTGTGCACAGTCTAGGACCGGGAAGAGGGACATGAAAAACCCGACGAAACACTTAACCTCGGTCGGTCCTTCTCGACTGCATGGTCGGAGTAACAGTGATACGTCGTGTTGGCGGTTGGAGACCCTGGAAGTGATAGCCCAAAACCGACGACAGTGGACGACATGTATCTAGGCTTGTTGAGCTGATTCGCTTTCCTCTCTAAATAAAAAATGAATGGAAAACTGACAAAAAGAGATGTCAATTTTTTCTTTTGTGTCCCTACTTGTGTTCCTAACTTGTGTTCCTTACTTGTGTTCCTACTCGGTCATGATTCGGATGGCACAGTACCTTTATTTATATATATATATATATATATATATATATATATATATATATATATATATATATATATATATATATATATATATATATATATATATATATATATATATATAGTTGGTGGCAGCCAGTTTCAGAGTTGCCTGTCACTAGGCCTCTATAGGACAGCCACGGGACGCCTCCGCGTACAGAGGGACCATGGGTGGCTTGCGCTGCGCCACCCACAACTCCATCCACACACCCCATATCCAGTGTAAACCCGAAGGAATAAGACCGGGAGGCATGCGGATGGGGGCCACGTTTCATTAACGGAGCTCGCCCAGACTGTTTCACAGGCAAACATAAGCACGCCGCATTTGGGGGATCAAGCGCACACAAGACAGTGGCTGGAATATAGTTCGCTCTGCAAAACATCTGCAGAGAACCACCCTTCTAGCCTACTACGGTCACGAGGTCCATGGACCCCGTCCCTTCCTGCAACGACCGATTGTCTCCTGGAGGCAGGTAGGCACATTGTCAACATGCACATCAAACGCAGCCACACCGTGGATGTCAAGCAACAGCCAATCACGCGAAATGACAATATCAAATAATATATATCGAATAGAGCGTAAGGACAGACCGACATAAGTTTTCAATAAATGAGTATGTGAAATAAATTGGTTAACAACAAATCTAGGATAAGTCCAAGACGTCAGAAAAAGATAATTAAAAATGTCACAAACTCAAAAAATTAGAGAAGTTAACCACCTAACAACATATTCGCGATACCTTCAAGATGGAAAAAGAGATAAAAATACCTTCAACAAAAGAGAATAAATCTGCAGAAAATAACCACCGTTTCTTTAAGCTACATGTGCAAGTTAATAGATTATTCAGGTAGACATAAAATGAAGTAACAACTAAGTATTAACAAAATATAGCAAACCGATCATCTGAAATAAAGAAGCTCAGCGCGCAGTAACTCGAATGCAGCGTACCTACCAGCGCTGCGCCGGTTCTGCTTACGTTCTCAGTAGCACCTGTCGTCATTTCGATGCTGGTCCCGAGTAGCCTCGCTCGTGGCTCACTAGGACTGCCTGACTCAGGCACTCGCAACCACATGTGCTACCGCACGATGCGCTCGACTTCAATGGAGTACACCCCATCGACGCCTGTTGCTTCCGCAACTGCCGCTTCTTCTCTGCATGCGCGAGGGCTTTCTCCTGCACCTTGGCAACTGCTTTCGTGATCAGATCGCGCCATTCACGCCAATCAACTGCGTTCGATTCCCCACACCAGAAATCAACATTAGAAAGTGATAGACTCAACTTGTTCATATACTGGTACATAAATTCTGTTATCCCACATGTCGCCTCCCTGCACGCAATTGGCCATGAAGCAGCCATTTGCGTATCCGGGTCGAATCAATGCCGCGAATATGCCTGAGCCACCTCAAGTGTCTCAGCAGAAGTATGCGGTTCACTGCGTAAACGCCACTGCGTCGGAACACCTCCGTGTCTGCAACTCGGTCGCTCCAGCCGATACGCATACTACGACGAAGACACTGTTGTTGGAAGCGTGCCAGCTAACGGACATCCTTCCGAAAAAGCGCCCAGGTTTTACTGCCATATAGAGGAATGGACAGCACCATAAACGTGTATATCAACAGCTTCGTCCAGACGGTTCGATGGTGGTTGTTCCACACATGACATTCCAGTTTGCCACCTACAGCAGCCGCCTTCGATACACAGCTGCGCAGCTCGCTCGCCATTTGCAGGTCGGTTGTCATTACGCTACCAAAGTAGCAAAATCTCGGAGTGGTTTCCACCACTTCTTCCGCAAACTGGATCTGCGGCAGGCCGACGGACTCCATTAAGGGTGAAGGCTGAAAGTGACAGACAGTTTTGCTTGTGTTGATGATGAGCCCGAATTTAGCCCCTGTCGAAGCCAGGGCACTAGTCATGTGCTGCAACTCATCCGCGCTGTGCGCAAACAACGCACAGCCGTCAGCAAACAGCAACATACGGATAGTTGTCTCACAGACTAGAGTTCTCGCACCGAAACGACGGAAGTTCAGCAACCCACCATCAATGCAGTGTTCCACACGGACACTTTAACCACAAGTAATGTCAAAAAGACAGGACATCATTGTATGAAGGTAAATATTCAGCTGAGAAGAAGCTAAGACACAGCCTTGCATCACAGCAGAGAAAACTGCAAAGTCATCCGAGGTCTGTTCAATCAACTGCATCCTCGCTCGCATACCGCTGTGCAGACCTTCTATTAAGCTTGCAAACTCACGCGGACAACCAACCTTACCCAACACCAGCCACAATGCCTAAGGAACCACCGTATCAAAGGATTTGGTGAAATCAACTAACGACGAATACAACGGCTGGCGTCGTTCGCTGCATTTATCCTACAATAGAGGAGCCGCAGTCACCATATCTATGGTGCTGCGGTCCGAACAGATTCCACCTTGCTCTTCCGCCACGTTCGGTTCCACAGCCTGAGTGACGAGATAGGTGTGCGGGATTCGGGCAATCAACTTGCCCACCCAAATCAGTAAGTTGATAGCACCATAATTCGTGCAACATTGCTTGCTTCCTTTGCCCTTGTACAGTGGAAGCACAAGCGCATTCTTCAACTCTGTAGGCACCTCCTCTACAATCCGCACGCGTTGTACCAACTGGTGCAGCGCATTCACCAACGCGGGTCCGCCGTGTTTCAGTACTTCAGGTGGGATCCAGTCGGAACCGGCACACTTGCCGTTTCGGAGCTGAGCAAGTGCTCTGCGCGTCTCATCCGGTGTCAGTGTGTCAGCAAGACACGTCCTCATCTCTTGTTGTTGCAGCCCGTGCAACGCAGCCCAACCGATCTCTGAAAGGTTGTTCAAGAGGCACAAAGTGTTTTCGCCAGATCTGCATTAGGTATGCAGTCTGCGTGCAGGCAGCGCCTGAAGTAGCATCGAGCAAAGTCCTCAGTGGCTCCAATCTCGGTCCATACACCACCTTCAAGGAGCCAAAGAACTTCTTGTGTTGAGGGCTTTCTGCGTAGCATTTCATTTGCTTCGCCTTCTCCGCCCACCATGCATTTTTAATGCGACGGCGCTTGCGAGTCAGTCGCCGTTGAAATTCACAAAACTGACTCTTCTTCCCTAAGGCACTGGAGTCTGCTAAAAGTGCAGCAAATGCTGCGTTCTCCTCGGACACCAATGCGCCAATCGTCACATTGTTATCAAACCAATCGGGCAGCTTACAGTTTGCGAGCCCAATGGTCTCTTCGGCAGCAGCTGTCAAGTTGTTGCGAATGTGGCGCCACAGGTCTCCCACTGTGGCTATGTATTCCACATCACCCAGGCTTGAAGCCATCGCTTTCTCCAGCTCAATACGTTTCGCCACAGTACCGAGGGAGAGACTGTTAAAATTACGCCCACGGTTAACGGCACTCATACAGTACGTACTTTTTCGTGCGATGTACAATTTGGTCAGCACCAATTTGTGGTCAGTGTCACAATCAGTTCAGCGCAATACACGTGTCATGAGCACTTCACGCATATCACGCTGACGTAAGATGACAGTCGAGTAGATGAGTGTGACCACTCCGTGGATGCGTCCAATTTGTTATATCACTAGCACTCAGTGCAAGCCGATTGTTCTTGATCGTTAGGCCATGAGTGGCACCCAGTGAGAGGAGCCTGTCACCGTTCACATTCGCTGAACCAATGCCGTGCGGGCCGATGACATTTGTCCACACCGATGCATCACGTCCAACGCGAGCGTTGAAATCACCCAGCAGAAATAGCAGGTCGTTCCACGGCAGAGACCGTATCATGGAGGATAACTGAGTCTAGAACCGATCACTCGTGCCATCAGGGTAAGACATGGTCGAACCGTACGTGTTGATAAAAGTGGCTAACTTACCTCTTCCGAGTGGTAGACGGACAAATATCAGTCGCGTGCTGATACCATTGGGCGCGCCCGCTAGTTGAACATTTAAGCGGTCGGATGGGGCAAATTCGACCCCACCTTCACATGGTGCTGAGGTGGCTTTTCCCACCCATTAGCACGTATAACCTGCACCAGCTTCATGCAACCTACCATGTTCAGCGAGCCGAGTCTCGCTGGTCGCCGCAATATCAATATTGTGGCGCGCCAGTTCCAACGTGATGAGTGCAGTGCGTCGCTCGGGACGCTCACTCGTGTTCAGGTCAAGCAAAATGCCCGCATTCCAGCACCCGATGTTGAGTGCTCTGCGCGCAGGCATACCATTGCTTTGGCGAGCAACCTTATGGGTATTGACGATCTGGATTGAAGTATGTAGTGCGTTAGTCAAAACAGAGACGAGGAGAGTAAGTACATGGGAAGAGGAAATAAGGGAGACGCTAGCAGTATCATGTTTTCGCTTAGCCACCCCGCTGTATGTTGCAGATATATACATATATCTTAGTGTATATATTAGTATATACCTGCAAAGGGAATCACCGCAGCACGCATAGACACACGTCCGCAACTGACGTCGCTCTGGACCCATCACTTCCACGGTCACCACAAGCGACACTGTGTATCTCCGGGACCCTTACCAGGGAATCTCGAGCAACGGAGCATAAGCTAAGTTTGCATGACGCAATCGTCAGCAAAGAAATCCTCAAACTGGTCGAACGGTTAACATTGCAGTGTTACTAGTGGTGATCAAGTCATTGTTAAGACGGCACCACATATCAGGATTTCGTGCCTATTTTCTCAAAGTTTCGATCATTTGTGCAAACAGTAGTCCATAGGCCTCCCAAACAAGTGTCGGGTGTGCAGCATTATGGCAAGGCTGTCGTCACTGTATGCCTCTGAAATGCTACCACCTGGAGCTGGAAACACAAGACGATGGTCATCCTTAATGATTAGTGCTTGTGAAGAAACCCTCACATATAGTGGAACACTAGGTGTGCGATATTAAAGTGCACCGGTGTCTTATGTTTCCATGGAAAGCCTTTTGGCGTCACATTGGAAGGTCTGTTTGACATGAAACTCGTACGTTGGTGAGGACCCGTCGTTTGTGTGCTCACTAGTAACCGGCCTATAAATGCGTTGCTCGCAGTTGTCACACCTATTTAGGTGGGAGTGCAGGTGATGTGGCAAAAAAGCGCACAGAATTGGACAGAGTTTAACAATAAAGCACACATGTTCGACTGTGTCTGTTGATACCCTTTAACCACGAGTGACTGCAAAGCATTAGTCGGTAATATGCTGGTTTTAGATGGACGGCAACAAAACCAACCAGCAAGTGGGATTCTCTCCCACCGGCATGGATACCCCTTGGTACACTTGCTTTATGTCCATTGGACTAAGCTGTGAGTTCGCCCAAATATTTCGGGTAAATGTGATACTACTTACAAAATACTCACCTCAGGTTGTACACTAGCGTAAACCAATCCGTTTTCCTTGTCCACCTCTTCCCCTTGCTTCGCAGCATCCACAAGGCGGAATCTGGCGTGTTGAGCAGAGTGATTGACGAGGTTGAAGTTGATTTCATATGGGTGACGTAGGAAGCATCTACGCAAGTCAAGCTCAGTGGGGCTGACCGAGACAGTTGGACAGGTACAGCTGGGTAATGAGTTGAAAGAAATGATGATGACGCATAGCTGTGGTGCGAAGATGAAATGAGGACGCAGTTTCCAGCCGCATTTCCATTTGCGACAAACTATGCAAAGATACGGTGATCACAAGTGGCGGTTTGTTAAAGATGAAGCAATAATACTGTGGATGTGAACTCCGAAAAACCATTCATTGAAGTATCGAACGGGAACTGCTAAAACGAAGCTTACTACGTCAGTGGTCCTCTGATTATAGTCACCAGGAGGCTGATTTCAATTACGTCAGCGCTACGTTGCATGGTTACTAACTTGGGAATCAAAGTAACAAGCCTAGATTACACCTGTTTGAAATACCAATACATCTGGCCATTAAACGAATAACCTACCAAATCAAAATTGAGGAAAATAAGTAGAAAACTCGTCCGTAAAACATGAGAAAGAGTGAGGAACTGCCTCGTTCGATTGTTCGCAGTCATTCACAGTTAGCAATTTATTCATTGATTCATTCCTTCGTTTATTTTTTCATTCACTCTTTTAGTCAGTTAGTTAATCAGTATTTTAACCGGCTTGAATTTCTACTTGTCTATCGGTCCACAGTGTAACTTTCCATGCACCTAGCACACCACCGCCCATTTATTTCTATAAATCGTCCCAGTTATCTGTCTATGACCGACGAGTTTGCTGTCTTCTGTACGAGAGTGTGAATACACAGCTACGTTCACACGTTTTACTAGTTTAACTAACAAACAGAGAAATTTAACTGCAAAAATCGAGTACTGATTCGCTTTTTATTTTTAGCCTGGTTGTGTTGTACCATTTGTGCTCAAAATTAAGATAGCATTGAATGAAAACCTCAATCGAATTGCTGCTACTGTCATGAACCAAAACAGGCATTCGGAGCCCCCCGTATTAATTCTTCATTCAAAGACGGCCTTTGGCATATTGAACGTCACGCGGCAATCACAAAGGCAACAACTGGGTTGTGTTTGAGTGAGGTGAAGGTGAGTGAGCTGAGTTCGTTGAGACTGCTGGATATACGTGGCACGTGCTAGTTTTCCATCTAATAACGACACGCGGTAGACCTAGAAAAATGAGATTTTTCACTAGCGCATAAAGGATCTGGTTAAATGCAAATGGCACTGGAGCACTTAACGGACCAGAATGGGCGTCTAAACAGTAAGTAGTGAAGGATCTGAATTGGGTAGTGTCGAGAAAGCACTTGCTTCTGCTCAGTGGCAAACTCACTTTACACAAATCGGAAGACGATGCAGATCCCCTCCAACGCCAGGTATGTCCACGACGACTGCGAATTTCTGTCTACCCAGGCTCTTGGGGACTACGCTGATTGCCACCACCACCGAACTCATAGGTGGTATATCTCCAGATTCTGGGTCTAGTTTGAACGTATTCGAGGTCCCAGCCGGCTGCAATTCGGATTGGCCTCCAAGTGATACCACTTCCATGACGCACAAGGCGAACCTCATGGAAATAAGGGAGGTGTTTTTCAACTCCGTTATTCTCTCAACGGCGAACCCTAGTGGCCAGAGAAAAAAGAGTAGCTTCTTGTTTTAAAGTACATCGAACACCTGGTAGATGGATAAAAAGACAGCTGAACATTCGATAATCAGGGACGTTTGAAACAGTTTCCCTTGCCGTGCAATACGCTACGAAGTAAATAAGCAGTTTGACATTACCACAGTCATAGATGTGATTTCCAGATCGCTGTGCATGAGATTGCTTCCGGCACGCACATATACAGTAAAACACTCGATATTAACCTTCATTATTATTAGCTGGATGTCCACCATGCAAACCTTATGGATCCACACCACTGTATGTCAATCTCTTCACTTTGACCACTGGTCCAGTCCCGTGGATGGTCAAATTACGGAAGATTTACTGTAACTAATATTTTCCGTGAGTAACGAAAGAGAGTGACAACATATGGATCGACATCTGCCAGAACATCGTGTCTGAACACGTTACTCTGACCTCAACGAGTTGTTAAATCACGTGTACTGTCCTGACACCAAGTCCAGTGTGGGCAAGGATTTGAAGCACGAGCGGATACAGGGACCGTGCACGCGTGTTTATCGATCTGGTCTCGGTGAATGCGAGATCTTGGTAAGTTTCAAATGGAGTTGGTCACGGTCTGATTGTAAACAATGCAGCAGGGACCATATGAGTAGTGACGAATTTCCCCATCAATTTCGTGTACAGCAGCCGATTGAGATGAATGCAAGATTATTAGAGGGCCTTCAGTTATATTGCAAACAAGACTAAAATTAGCCTTTTCGTTTTCGAAACGATGAATTTGTGCTCTTATGTTTGACTGTTCTAGGGTTGAAAAGGATTTATCCAGTTTTCACGAAAACTGTTAGGTATCCTTTCAAAGTTTTACCAGATTTGGATGGAGCACACAAAGGGGAGCCGAACGGTTGTATTTTGTGTGTCGTATCAATTCTTCGTCAGAGTAGCGCCATATCTGGTTCCATCCATATCTTGTAATTCAGAATTTTCATCTTGCATCTTTCTAAGTTTGTATAACTGATATTCGAGGTTAGCTTTGCCATCTGATTTCTTTCTTTATGATGGCGAGAAAACCAGCTGTTCCTCCGAAAACAACTGACAACAAGCGTCAGGTAGCAAGCTGTAAGCCGAGTACTGCTAAAGCTCCGTGTATAAATTTTTTTTGATTCTCCTGACCAAAGCGCAAATTTGGTTGTAGGAGAGGGCATGGAAAATAACACGAACCGGCTAACGAGGGCTGCTAAAATTAAGAGCATTATCCGACTCCGGACACCTGAAATTGCCACCAAAAGCCGAAATTTAGAAAATGAGGTAATCGTATTAACCGAAAAGCTCAAAGAGGTTAGACAAGTACTGGATAAACCGAGATCAATAGCATACTTAGTGTATGTGCCTGATAAACCGAATGCAAATGATCTTTTCCCTGCAATAAGGCATGGTAGACCTTATTAGTTCGCAGATGATATCAACATTTTGTACGCCATTGCTTCTCAATCTCCGTCTTTTATATTTGCGATCCAAAGTGACCTACTTTCCCTGCTAAACTGGTGTGTCGGACCTTTCATGAAATTTGCAACATCTAAATTCAGCATTATGTGCTATGGATGCGTAGTTCCAACCTTAAGGTTTGTTTTTGCATGGAATCATGAATTTTTCTTGCTAAAAAAACTTAGATTTGTTTCGCATTTCTTCCTCCTACTTTGTCACCTCCTTCGGTACTACTCGAATTGATGACTCACCGGTGATCGATAGGTTGGATAAATGAGATCTATCTCTGATTTTATGTTAGTCTATACTGCTAGATTCTTTGTGTTACTCAAACTGATGGCCCGTTGATGACCTACGAAAACATGGACACATAGATGAGTTGGATAGATGAAATGTATCTTTGACTTTTCTCATCTAAACAGCTTCTCACGGTGCTCTTACATAACTTGAAGACCTACTGATGGCATTTGAAAAAAGTGCACATTGGTGGGTTGGATAAGTACGCTTTTTCCTTAGACTTCATATAGTGCTTCCTTTCTATTACACAGCTAGGTGAAAAGCATGAGTGCCTGCAAGATATGGACCCACTGGTAGAGTGAATTGTTGATGGGCGCAATTAACCCACCAAAGGTATGTACGTACTTCCACT
>CALYDF020010032.1:0-10306 GCA_944474145.2 Dicrocoelium dendriticum
GAGAATTGGAGTCGTTACAGTGGGCAAAGCGAGAGACGAGTTAAAGTGCGGCCGCAAGGTAGGGTGTCACACACAGAGCCTACCGATTTCAATGCACTGCTACATAGCGAAGGTATGAAATGGGAATGGGATGTGTGCACACAAAATAGGATACAGAGCTATTATAGCTCAGTAAATGTGTGAGAAATAAAAATGGAAATGATAACGCTTACTCGTGTGTTGCTTCATTTGACCTATGTGATAGGTTACTGCAGTTTAGACACATCTAAGCTGCCCACGAGGACAATTAGGCATGTATCCTCACCGCCCCGTTGCGCAGAGGGCTGCAAAGCACAAACTTTGGTTTGGGTTATTTCGTCCACCGAATGAAACAATGTACAATGAACAGCGATTTATCACGTGTAAAAAAGCATACGCTTGAGAAGTCCCGTAAGAAGGTTGGAGTAAAAATTAAAATTTGAAGGATCATCGAATAAGTAAATGGTTATTCCAAGCGTCCACCGAGTTAAATGCGCTACTGCATAATGATAGTTTTAAGTGGGAATGGTATGTGCACATGCAAAATATTATGCAGAGCTGTTATAGTTAAGTAAGTGCGTGAGAAATAATATAGGAGACGACAACGCTCATGTGTTTGTTTCTTCATTTGACAGATGTGATAGGTTAATCCAGTTTAGCTATATCCAGGCTAATCACATGGACACTACTGCACGTATCCTCACCACCACGTTGCGGAGAGGGCCGTTAAGCACATGGTTAATTTTGCTTTGTTTCGTCCTCCAAGGGGAACGCACTATATCAAGTAATGCAAGTTCGAAAGCATTTCATCAAGGCGCTTTTTGTATAGCATTATTGTAGGGGCAAGCATGATGTGATTTGGTAGGGTTTTCCAGACACGGGACACACGTAGGGAGAAAAGGTTTTGTCTACAATCAAGTCGACTGTAGTGCGTAGCCTGTGTTGAGCTGATGGCTTCTCAGGCTGGTATTTTGGCTCAGCCGCAACTGATTGCAACAAGGATGATTTGAGTTCGTCAGTATTAAGTAAAGTATGATGAGGTCCTGCACACCAGTTGAGCCGTGCGCGAGTAAAGACATTAGCCTTTTCGTCACATTGGCTGCCGTGAACAATGAATAATAGGCAATGAATTTATACAGGTTAAGAGCCGTTGCTTTACAAGTCCCGTTAGATAGTTGGTGAAGCTATCGAAATACTCATACTACTATTACTACTTATAATACTGCAAATAAAAATAAAAATAGTACAACAGTTATTAGTTCAACTAAAAAAACAAGGATTTATCGTTTGTACTGGTGTAATCCTGCGGTGCACTTAGATTCACAAACCCCACGTTAACAATAAATAATTTTGTAGTAAACTCCAGATGTAGGATGGAGATGTAGCTCTAAGTGATAGGGTGTACGTGGATGAGTGCGTCATCCAACCTTCTTGTAAATACTGTTAGTGTCGTTGCAGAGACAAACGCTTCTGGGAGAGTATTCCACGGGTGACAGACACGAATGGAAAAGAAATTTCTGCGGCACTCCAGGCGGCTATACTGTACAGCGAGTTTCAATATGTGGACCCTCAGGTTTGT
Source organism: Dicrocoelium dendriticum (assembly GCA_944474145.2). NCBI lineage: Eukaryota > Metazoa > Platyhelminthes > Trematoda > Plagiorchiida > Dicrocoeliidae > Dicrocoelium > Dicrocoelium dendriticum. Next base: position 1,598 of record CALYDF020010032.1, read on the forward strand.
ATTGCTGCTGAGTTACACTAAAGCGCAGCACACATAATGTGGGTCTCGCAGAATCAAGCATGCCATAATCGTCTCGTAGTCTGCAACGGCGTCCGCTGAAAACCTCACTCGTTGTAGCTTCTCCTAGTGTGAAAGATTGCGCATTCCAATTACGTTCTCAGATGCCCGGCGTTGTGGCTACTCCAGTGCATTAAGGTCGTGTTTTAGCCGCGGATACCAGACTTGATTTGCGTATTGGACATTGGGGCAAACATATGCACTGAGCGGTTGTCGAAATATGGAGTTGTTTATTTGTCCAAACTCCCGTCGCAACAGCTCGACGTGTTGGTTGCCAGTCTTCGAGGTCTTTTCGGATTGCTTGGAGCAAGCCAAGTCATCTTGAATCAGGACAGTCACAACAAGTCCGATAGTGGATGGTTGCAGTACATTCGTTTCGAACCGCTATGAGTAGCTGCTCTGACGTCAGATAGCCATTACCTTACACTAACACACCTTAAAATGCAGTAAATGTTGGGTTGACGACTGATAAACTGTATCTAGGTCACTCTAAAGCAGGTGCTGGTCGACATTCACTTGGATCCTGAGCCAAATCTTAATTTCGTTTGCATACATTAGAAAGTATGAAACGATTCCCTGTGCGAGGTCAATAATAAGCACCAAAGCAAACATGAATCTGGTACTGAGTCTTACGGCACACCAAACTAGAATTTTATCGGGTCCGATAAAGAGCTACGAACTCTGACCACTAATGGCCGTTGAAGTAGGAAGTTGGCATTCCAGCTTAAAAGAGGGTCGCTGATCCCGTGCTGCTGGAGCTGGGAGTGTGGTATCTGATAAACTAGACGACCGAAAGTCTTCGAAAAATCTAGATAGATCACATCAACGCCTTCTGCAGCGTCAGCAGACTCGGCCCAACCACTGAGTGCGATTAGTAAATTCGTTGTGCATGACTGTAGTCGACGGAAGCCGTGGTGCTTAGGCGTGATGAGGTTACAGTTTTCCAGATAACCCACAAGTGCGTCGGCATATATGTATTCCATGATCATGAAGAGTATAGGAAGAAGAGATAATGGGCAGTAGTTAGAGGGATCAGTTCACCTTCCACTTTCGTGAATCGGGGTAATTATTCCAAGCATCCACTTAGCGGGAATTTGATTCTGATCTAAGCAGCGCCGGGAAACTGAGCTAAAGATCCTGCCAATTGGCTTGCTGCTCCTTCCAGTGTGTTTGGTCAAGTGATCACGATACCCGGCGAGTGGTGTTTGTGTAGGGACGTCAGCTTTTGCAATACAGCCTCCGCAATAAAAGTGATGTGGATTAGTCCTGGCGGAGAGAAGACCAAGTTTGGTAGATCACTTGGTGACAAGACCCTCTGAAACGTAGGGACATATTGCATCCGCAGCACGTTTGCTGCTTACACAGCCGCTCTTGCTGGGCCGCCGGCTGTCCTGAGTGTTGAAAATACTTACCTCAAGTTTCGTAGACTACTAACATGCTTGTACAGCGGTTCGCGATTAGCATTGAAGCGTTTTGCAATATTGTGCTGATAAGGGGCATTGTCTTCTCTTCGCAGTCGAGTGCAGTTGTTACGATGGGCTCGTAGTTGTCCCAAGTTTCTTGTGTTTAGTTTCACTGCACCCTCGCCATGCTGCGTTGCGTACCGTCACTCCTTTTTTCAGTTCTGCTCCTAACGAAAGAAACTGAGGTACACTTATTGTAAACGTTTATCTCTGAAGCCTCTGCAATCCGGTGACGGAAGTTGTTGACGACCTCGAGCAAGGTGAATTCCGGGAATCCTTCAGCAAGGAACAACCAGGATGTTGCGCTGACGAGCTGAGCTAATCGATCGTAGCTTGTGATAGTTCGCACAGTCTCATTCTCATACCAATATAAGGCATAGCAGACGAAGTTTAAATTAATGACTAAGTGATCACTGCGACACAACGGATAGTCTAAAACCAACACATCAATCATATGCTCCTCGTTCGAAAGCAAAAGATCCAGCAAAATTGACCTGTTACCAGTTCTGAACCGAGTGGGTAAAGTGATGTGGTTGTAAAGGGAAACAGAGGTTACGAGAATTTACAGACGGCTTTGAATTGTTCTCCGATCTTGGCAGGAGTTTCTACACAATGTACGTTAATATCACCCATCATAAGTATGTGAGTGTACTTTTGTGGTTAACTGCATCTTAAAGTAGCCACTAGGTGGTAGTCGTTTTCGGGTGTAGAGTTAGGGGGCGGTACACCAAAACAATAAGGCAAGCGTATCTGCCGTTTAACTGCAAGTGGCACCAAGGAGAGTCCGGGAATCTCGAGTGTGAATGTTACAGAGCTTAACAATGTAAGTCGCTTCGGTGATGCAGAATTACCCCTCCTCTTTGTGTGCAAATCTTTCCGAACCAACGACATACCTGGTAGCGGAAATTCAGCGTCCGTCTTTCTCGTGTGCAACCACGTCTCGGTAATACCAATGACATCATATGACCCGAAACGTTAGCGATCTTTCAGTTCTACCAGTTTGTTTAAAAGACCCTGGGCATTCGTATACAGGCAGGCCAGTTTCTCGGATTCTATAAGCCAACAGAGGGCTAAATCGGTCAAGTGGGGGAGAATGCCGATCGATGGGAAGTCGGCAGTTAATCGTTTTTTGATGGGATAATGCTAACTAGTCCGAAACTTGATTTAGCCAAGGTCCGTCACAACATTCGTTAAGAACTACGTCACAGTCAATTAAAGCAGCAGTCAAGTTACGCTCCTGTACATTCGTCAGTATGCTTGCTGCTTCAGCTGCTTTAATATTTGAGCTGTGCAAAGCTTCTGCGAACTATAACCGAAGTTCAGATGGAAGACGTTGCCGATTTCTTCCCCATCGATCCAAAACATCTGTTTCTGGTTACTGTGACTGAACCACAAGTTTTAGGATTCTAGGGTCGCATCATCTCGGAATGGAACAGAGAGATATCCTGGTGAGCGATAGCGCCATAATATTATTCAAAGAAAATTTGCGCGAATGCACCGCCAGTTCGAAATCGTGATTTTCGGTCTATTGAACATCGTTAGAAGGATGCTCTGGCACTCCGTGTAGGAAGAGGTTGTGTAGGCAGTCTTGCTGGCTGTGCCCCTCTTCAGTGTTGCTTTATAGTTGTCGCACGCCAGACATCAGGATAGATGCGTGTCACACAGCATTCGAGTTTTAAAACGCTTGCGGAGAGCAAAATGTATTCTACGTCGGTGGAGCATCCTAATCTTACTCGAATACTTCTGGGTTCTCTATAGTGCGGAGAATTCGGATGACGGGTAATTCGTAATAAGTTTACGGGCTTGGCTTTGACACTCATCAGCACGCACAATGAGTTCCATTGGTCTTCGTCGTCCGACAACTTACCTCGCAATGTGATGGCGGTAGATTCGGGGACATTTGAACATACAACAGTCCGGTCACTATTGTTGGATTTCTCTTTCGTTGATCTATAAGGTAGGGTCATCGTTTGTCTTGACAGGCCGACATGTGTTGTTTGTTTGCTGTTTGTACCTCTATTCGAGTTAACGGCGTTTACAGCAGATGAGGCCGCAATGGCGGCCTCCCGGCTGAACTTTGCAGCAATCTCTACCTACGTAACTGATGTTTCGGCGGCATTATCTCGACAAGAGACGTATAAGCAACGGGTACCAAGCGATGGTGTTCTGCTGATTCTCCTTGTTAATGCTAGATGCCAGGTCTAGCGGAATTTGCTTAACCAGACGTTTGGATTGGTGTCAGATTTTCGTTGTAATAACTATGTTTGACTCTCATATGTACGGCCTGTTTTCGCCCGGCGTTCTACCAAAGTTGGAGAAGACAACGGAGATGGGGACTGGCCGATTGCGGTTCAGGGGAGGCAAATTGTGCAGCATTCCGTTATATAGAAGCCGCTAGGTTTCCCTGATGCAATCTCGCTTTCGTTGAATTAATCTTATCGTTTATCTTCTACAGGGCTTCTGTGGTTAGCCGGTCGCGCATTTGGACTAAGATATGAAAGCACTTCACGAGTGGGATGGTCGAGCACGCAGTACACAATTAAAGTGCATCTTAGGAGCTATTTCGCTCTAGTATCTGTTGTTGAGACACATTCGCACATTTCGCGAGATACCATACCAACCAGTGCGAGCAAGCCAAACCTATTTTAACGAATCGATAATATTTTCCTAACCAGCAAATGCCTTTCGCTTGGAGCCTTTCGGTTTCGCATTTCTGCCATTCAACGTGGTGTCGTTACCTGATCCAGTGGGTTGGTTAGCATTCTATACTTTTGCAACTTTGAGAGCGGCACACATCGGTCAGGCGGGCGTGGTGGTTGCAAGGTCAAATGAGCGGTCGGCGTGGTCGCGCGGTCCGTGTGATGAGTTGTGTAGACGCACTGGCTGGCGAGGTCACAAGGAATGGTGAGTGACTGGAACCTGCCAGATGAATCTGAACACAGCGCTGAACGCAGGTTGAGAGATGACAAATTCTTTTACAGCTACGTTGAGATACGCCGGATCGGAATAAGCTTAGGCTTTTCGACCTGCTTCGCGAATTCTGTATCGAGTGGTAATCGGCTCCATGTGATTGAGTTAGCCGCTTGCGTTCAATCACGGATGCCAGTGACAACGGTTAGTGATGGCACGGACTTAAATCGTAGAAGGTAATTCCGCGTATGATGGATCACTATGTAAGGCTTGGTAAATCCTGTTTGCATGAACGTACAGTGACAACGCTGCGAGAATTTAGAGAGATGAGAAAGACTAGTAATCCAAATGAACCAAGAGCCTGCGCATCAGGCGGGTGCTTGGATGACCACTGCGATACGTGGTTTCAGCCTGGTGGCGATGGCAGCGATGCTAATAGCAGATAATATGAGGGTTGGTAAAACAGCGGGTCTCGTTTAGCTTTTTCGTCAATGCAGAGAGGAGACAGAAGTTGCGATATGTCCACATTTCAATTGTTCTCTTCAGTCGTAAACACAATACGAGCAGAAACACGAACGATTATATACATGGAAAAAGTAAGCAACACCAATCAAAATATCACAGTCAAGATCATGGAAACCGAATTGCTTGCCGTTCAATGGGGCCATATTGCAAATGATATCGGACGCAAGCTCCGGTCCGCCTGCACAGCAGCCTAATTGTGCGCCAGGCATACCACGCGAGAATTTGTTTTTCATATCCGTCAGAGCATCCCATTGGATAGTTCGACCTCTGACGTTGTTTATCAGTTCACCTACGGTGTCGGTGACATTTACATAAGAAGAACAATCCGTCAGCTAGCTCAGAGGGTAGGTGAACGCTTGCCAAAGTGGTTGGGACAAGTGATTACGCAACAAAATGGGACAGATCTGAGAATTAATCGGAGCCTGGCGTCATCTAGCCCCAATTACCTCATGGCAACCTGTAGTCACGTGGACCCTGAGATAGCGCTCAGTGTTATTACGTAACAGCAACCCGATAATAGTGGCAATTAGTAAGGCTTTGTTAAGTAAGGCCTGTCAACCTGTGCTATGGGCACAGAAACTCTTGAGGCAATCAATTCAGTTGCCATAGTCTTGACTATGACATTTCGATTGGTGTTGCTTATTGTTTCCACGCGTATAATTGTCTGTATTTTTCGGCTCTTATGAAGTCTGCGACTGAAGAGAACATTTGCAATGTTGACATATCGCAACCACTCACTTCTCTTTGCGTTAATAAAAGTGTGGCTTTCTCCGGCAAGTGTGGCTGTTATGTTAACAAATCGCGTTGGCCACCTCTTGTGTAATTTGCCCCAGACCATCTGTTACACACAAAACTGGAATCCCGGGCTGCACTCTGCGAAGACTGTTGAGGTGTTTATACAGCAACATGGGAATTGTACTGAATTTCGCCGCTAGCTTTTGTTAGTGCTGGAACTTGTCTTCGCAGATCAACTTGACGCGGTGGTTTTGTGGAGTTGTTTAAGCACCCCAGTTCTGGTTACTTGGACTGACTTTGTAAGCTCACTTGGCTGAATCCCTTAAGGCACGGCATTTTCTAGTACGGCTCCTCAGGAACGAGTTTACTTGCATCGGACAAAAGACTCTGATTTCTGACGCATTCGCCACTAGCTCACTGAATTGGATGACAAACACCATCCAAGCGACCTCGGGCGGCTGCTCGGCCAGGAAGGTGCAGTCGGTTTCTTGAAGGAGGTTAGACAGGATATCCTAATGTGTAGCGACATACGCTGCCACGTTCTTCTTAATCCTGTATTCCGAGTAACAGGGTATATGCCGACTCTTGTGGGGTCGGCTGCTGGTTGCTTTTTTCAGGATCGATGACAAAGGCACTAGGGCCAGTTCAGGCTGTTGTATAGAGATGGCAGCGCAAGCAAGCAAGTAACCATTATTTCTCATTCAGTTGCCGGCGTGTTTCGGTATTGTCTCCGTTTTTAAGCTTCACGGTGACGGAATTGTGTTTGCAAACTGCCTGCATAGTGTTACCTTATTTATCTGTGGCCCTGTGCCTATCTCCATTATACAAATTTCGGATGGCGGCATGTTACGCCTTTTGTGCTACATTGTGATCACATGTTCTGCCATCAGCTCGGAGTGCGATTATACTTTCATTATTTGGCGACTACACCCTTCGTAGTTAGATGAGAGCGGTAACCTTGGTTCGAATTAGAGATAAGGTTTTCGATGGAGAGCACTTTCCGAATAAAACGCAATTCCTCCTAATCATGTGCTTTAGCCTCTAGCTTGCTGAATGTCTAAAGCTTGGGGACACCTTGAAGAGGGATCGATTTCGTGTCTTGTGGTTTAAGGAAGTCATTAGGAGTTTGTTTGCGCATTTGGCCTTCGCTTCAAGGAGCAGCTGGAAAATTCCAACGGTACATGTTTTTGTACGGAGGCAAGTAGCTGACCAGGAAACTGCTTCTACATCAATAATTGATTGAAATGTTCCCTGGAGTAGCCACGGTTCACAGTAGTGCACGGAGTTTGGGTGACGAACGAGGCGCACATTATTGTCTGGCTTTGCTTGTACCCCTGTTAGTTGACACAGTGAGTTCAACTTTTCTAGTTGTCTAGGATCTTATCTTTTATGGAATTCCCCCCGGATTCATTCATATTGGTGCATAAAAAGGTCAGAGAATTGTGAGATTATCCCGTGTTTGCTATTTTAGAGAGATGTGTGGCTGCTTTCTCCGGTTGAACAAATGATGGAATTTTGAGTCCAGCGGTGCAATTGGTAGTAATAACTCGTTTGGCAGCGGGAGAGTTTAAGATGAGAGGTGCTTCTTTCATGTACGTAGCAACAATGGACGCGTATGTTGTCGGCCCTTTAACTGTGTTCTTTGTAGCGGGTGGTTCTGGTTAATAATGGGTGGGGAACGCATCTATATGAGCAGCCACTAGTTTCTAAGTGGCTAACTATGGATCGTCACTCTTACGCTGTTCTGAATTGGAGCTTGAGTTTGATCATTGAGTTAGAAGCACTGAGTGGTTCACGTAGGACAGCTTTCACGGTTGCTGCCTACTCTACAACCATTGTCCATCTATCGCACTTCTGTGGCAACACATTTATACACCTGAGATGTGGAATAGAAGTACACACCGTACAGAACCAGAAGTAAGCAGTAGTACTAGTAAGTTTTTAATCTGGCTGAGACTAAGTCGAGCACTTTGAGAATGAAAATATGCTTGACAGTTTGTGCATTTTCTTCCCAATCGCGCAAATTGCACACAGCTGTCTGCGCCACAACTAATGTTGATTTTGAATGCTTTAGGCATAGCTTTCTGTGAGTAAGCAGTATGTGCCATGGTGACAGTCAATTCTGCGGATGTCGTTGATTGCAATGCCTACACTAGTAGGCTGAATCCAAAGGCTGTCTGTAAACCTGGTGGTCTGGCTGACACAGGTTAGACTGCCGTAGAATAGATTTAAGTTGGGGGACACAGACGGCAATTAGACGGGTCAACGGATGCAGCAAAAACAACATGAAAAAATAGATACACGGGTAGTGCTTCCTTACATCAAGAATGTATCTGAACTAGCGTCAAGATTGCTACGACCACATAGAATCTTGGTAGCCCACAAACCAACTGGGAGTTTGCGAAGATTGCTTTCAAGACCGAAGGACAAAGTTAAACAAGGTAATCAGAATGATGTCATCTACAAAATTAACTGCAAAGAGTGTGACAAACACTACATCGGGCAAACTGGAAGGAAACTTTCAACACGGATCAACGAACACAGAATGGCCATACGAATACACGATCCGCATTCACTGGTTTCCATGCATGAAGACTAAGAAGGCCATCACTTCGACCTGGAGAACGTTAAGATCCTAGCCCGTGGAAATTCGAGACAAGCTAGAGAATTCTTGGAAGCATGGTATTCTTCGGACAATTCAGTAAATCGACACGCTGAAATAGATAATATATATACAGCGCTACGGATGAAAAATCGCTGAATTACTAGAACAAATCGAACGGAACGGAACGCCAGACTAGTGCATCAAACGACGACAACCGAAGAGTCACGCGTGTACACTACGAGGTGAGAAGCAGAGATCGATTTCTATGGTCATGTGCTTGTCGAATAATCCAAACTCAGACTAGCGGCTAGGAGATCGATCACTCAGACTCACGGACACTTCGTACGCGACACTCTGCTATAACACGCGCACTGACGATGCCACCTCGAGTGGTGACGAAACGTTTGCAGTCAA
>CALYDF020010033.1:0-10301 GCA_944474145.2 Dicrocoelium dendriticum
ACATTGGTCCTAAATACAAATATTCCGTGCAAGCTTACCAGAGTATGTACTAGTGTCCTTTTACGGCTATTTGGCAGAATCTCCGGAAGTGTGTATTAGCCTGTCCAATACGGTTTTCTATATAATCCTATGTGAATTTATCCGTCTTCTCCTCGTTTTACGTTTGCATCCAGGAAGTGCATTTGGATTACAATTGCTTCTTCACCTGTCAAACTGGCGTTGGGATGTGCTATGTTATCAGACTCGATGACATTCCACAAGTTGTTGGTCGGATCAAGCATACGGTAGATGTCGACAACATAACGTCAGTAGAAACGTAGGCCCGTGATGACGGAATTTATCTGGCCATTCTCTAACATTCCCATATATTTATATAGATATAGATATATATGCATTCAATAGTGGCAAGAGAGATCATTCCATCGTTACGCTGTCCAGTTTTTAGTATAATTTACCGTTGTATTGGCATTGGAGATGTCAAGTGCATCTGAGTAATAGATGCTTTAAGTGAACAGTTGTTATCTGGGAAATTAGTTTGTGTTATTCAATATATGTAGAAAGGAAGTTTACTCTTTCTACCAGCGGGGAATTCATGAACAGATGTGCGACTTCCATAGTAACTATTCAATGCCCTAGAATGTTCATTGTTTGCACTTTTTAATAAATTGGAATGTATCCATTAAGTTTTTGGAGTCTCAGTGTCATAAAGGGATCAGATATAGACGAAAACCGTTTTAAGATGTTTTGATATGGTGAGTTCCTCAAAGCCGATATCTGTCGCAATGGTGCTTGTTTACCATGGGAGAACGCGAATTCCGGCAATTATGGAGCCGATGTGTCCTAGCCTTTCATATACTTCTTTTGACATTTGGCCATTATTGGCCAGTGGTTTTAAAATCTTTGTCTGTCGTAATTTTTTGTGTTCTGTTTTGCCCTTCTGTCGCTCTCCTCGTACCTTGCAAGATTCGGATACGATAATTTATGATATGATGATTTCAATATTTTCCAAGCATTCCGTGCGATTCATTGTCACATCTTCCGATCCTTTATCTGGTTTGGTGATTATGGTCCCCCCCAGGATTTGCTGTAATTCTGTTGTGGTTTGATGTTTGCCTTTGCTAGCAATCCGAAATGGGTTATACGGGTATCATCGATAGTGAATGCTACTGTTGCCCAGGGTTGACTTAATTTGTTCGTGGCTGGTGATGGAAGTGACTAATAAATCATTTGTCTGGCCGTTTAGTTAATCAAATTAAATTTTAATTTCTAGTTGCTTCGTGGATGGCAAAATTCAAGGATCAATGAAATTGTCTGCATTTGTATGGTGTCTAGTTTCACACTGAACAGGTTGAGTACATATATTTATGGATTTGATGGAAATGTGTTCGGACCCTCCAACACGGTCAGTGTTCTCCACAGAACAACATCTTCTTGGATGTTCGCTTCGATGTCATGTTGCGCACATACTCGATTAACCGGACTCGTTCATCATAGTTATGGACGTCCAGGGCGAATATCATCCTTGCTTTATGCCGTTCAGTTTCAGCTAGCTTCGATTTTGCTGATTCTATGATGTTTAGCGCATGACGCTTCAAGTTGCCAGTTGTACCGCGAATATGGTGTCTACGCAATGTTTTCGTGAATGCATTTGCGTATTTGCTTGTTTCAAAGATTTGCCAATGAAATTCGACAAAGGCTTCCGTTTCGTCAAAACTAACCCTGGAATTAAAGTACGAATAGAGATCTTTGCGCGTTTGGGCGTATCTCCAAACTATAATATCGTGTAGTATGCCCATTATACGATATAATGCAAGAAGCAACGCAAGAGATAAGCTTAAATTAAACAATTGCTTTCCGTTTATTTAAACTCTGGCTTGGTATGAACATATATATTTAGAAATGAAGTCCCTTCAGGAAACAGCGAGCAACTGTTGATTTAATTAATTCTAAACAATCAACGTAACGCGTCATGCGGTTATGTGACTAATGGCACGTGACACCACCGGGTGAGGTTCGATCCATGTTTGTTAGTGGCTAGCATGTCACTGTGGCCAGTCATATGATGCCTGCGCCTACGGAGGAAGCATGGGTGGCTGGCGTTGCACCACCCACAGCTCCAACCACACACCACATATCCAGTGTAAACCCGAAGGAATAAGACCGGGAGGCATGTGGATAGCAGATGCGTTTCATCAACGGAGCCGGCCCAGACTCCTTCACAGGCAAACACAAGCACGCTATAGTTGGGAATCAATCGCACACAAGTGGGTGGGGTGCACCGTAGTCCGCTCCATACTGGTTGCATGGAACTATTCTTCAAGCCTAACACGGCCACAAGGATCGTGCACCCCTTCCCCTCAAACAAAGGGCAAATTGTATGGACGATGTAGTGGGTAGCAGACAGGTAGGCACCTTGTCAACATTCACATCAAGCGCAGCCACATCCGGGATATAAAGCATCGGCCAATCACTTGAAACAATGTGATGTGATAAAATAAATAGGATAATGCGCACAGATACGGCGACATAACTCTTCACTAAATGAGCTTATAAAAAAGGATTACGAACGAATCCGCGAAAGGTTGCATAGCTCAGGAAACATGTTTTAAGGAAATGCCGCCAACGGGAAAATGTTATCGAAAGTAACTACAATTAGAATCAGCGATTTGTGCAAGTTTATAGAAGACAGCACATGTGGATGATAATATGCAAAAGAAAAGCGTTAGGACAAATTTGATACCCACCACCTGAACTAAAGGGACTTAACGTGCCTGCCCCTCCTAGTAAATCGAATGCAGCGTTCCTACAAACTCTGCGTCGGTTCTGCCTACGTTCTCTGCAGGCCCCGTCGTCGCTTCGGTGGTGGTCCCGAGTGGCCTCGCTCATGGCTGAATAGGCCTGCCATACTCATGCACTCGCGGACGCATGTGCTACAGCACCATGCGCTCGACGTCGATGGTGTACAACCCATTGGTGCTTGCAGCTGTCGGACCGGCCTTTCCTTTCTGCATGTATGAGGTATTTCTCCCACACTTCGGCAACTGCCTTCATGATCAGACCGCGCCGTGCACACCAATCAACCGCCATCGATTCACATGACTTGTAATCAAGATTAGAAAGTGAGAGGCTTATTTTGATCATGTTCTGGTAACATAAATTTGGGTTCCCACATGCCGCTTCCCAAAACTCAGCTGACCATATGAGACTTGCTTGGGTATCAGCGTCGAATTTATATGGCTCACATGACCGAGCCACCTCAGTTGTCTCAGCTAAAGTATGCAATCCACTGCATACAATCAACCTCGACGCAACCCTTCCGCTTCTGATACTCTATCGCCCCATCCGATGCGCAGAATCCACCTCAAAAACTGTTGATGGAACCGCTCTAGATATCGCACATCCCGCCGGTATATCGTCCACGTTTCACTGCCATATAGAATAAAGGACAGCTCCATGGGTTTGTAACCATCAGCTTTGTGCCAACGGTAAGATGATGGTTGTTTCACACTCTCTAGCTCTAGTACTCAAGCTTCCCGAATGCCGTTGCTACCTTAGAGAGGCGGATACGAAGTTCAGTGTTTAGCTGCTGGTCGGTCGAAATCCACTTCCAAGGTAGAAGAAACGGGAAGTGTTTTCCAATACTTCCGCACTAATGCTGATTTGAGGCCACATTGAAGACTACACCTCACGTGAAGTCTGAAAGAGACAGCCAGTTTTGATTGTGTTGTTGGTGAGACCGAAGTTGGTCGCTGTCAAAGCCAGAACACTAAACATGCGCTACAACTCATCCGTTCTGGGTGCAACCAACGCACAGTCGTCAGCTAGAAGTAACATACGATAGTTGTCTCACAGACTTGGTTCCCGCACCGAAAAGAAAGATGTTCAACAACCCACCATCAATACGGTGCTCCACACGAACACCGTAATCGCAAGCGACATCAAAAGCACAAGACATTATGGCATGAAGATAGATAATGAACAGAGCACGAGCTAAGACACAGCCTTGCTTCACACTAGAGCTTACTGCAAAATCATCCGAGGTTTCTCCACACAGCTGCACCCTCGCTCGCATACCATTATGCAGACATACAATTTAAATTATGCGGGCAACGAAACTTAACCAACACCAGCCAAAATGCCTCGCGGTTAATCGTATCAAATGCCTTTTTGAAATCAACAAAAAGCGACTACAGTGGCTGTTGTTTTATCTGCAATTCTCCTACAAGTGACGAGCCTCAAAGGCCATATCCATAGTGCTGCGACCCGAACGGAATCTACATTACACTTCCGCTATCTTAGGATCCACAACCTGACAGACGAGACGGGAAAACACCTTGCCTACACAAGTCAGCAAGTCGATGCCACGATAATTCGTGCCACATTGCTTGCTCCTGGGTCCCTGTACATTGGTAGCGCAACGGCATCTTTCAGCTCAGGAGGCACCTCCTCCTCAATCCATACGTGTTGCTCCAAGTGGTGCAGCGCAGTCTCCAACGCGGGTCCGCCGTGTTTTAATACTGCAGACGCGATCGCATCCGTACCGACACACTTGCCGTTTCGCAGCTGAGCAAGTGCTCTCTGCGTCTCATTCAGTGTCGGCATGTCAGACAGACTACCCTTCACAACATGTTGCTTGAGGCCGTTCCATTTAGGACAGCCAATCTCTGAACGGTTGTTCAAGAGACAGTCAAAGTGAAACCGCTAGATCTGCATTATGTCTGCAGTCTGTGTAAAGGTGACGCTTTAAATACCATCGATCAGCGTCCTCAGCGGCTCCAACATTGGCCCATACACCGCCTTCATAATGTCATGGAATTCCTGTGTTTGAGGCTTACGGCGTAGCATCCCACCTGCTTAGCCTTCTGCATCCACCATGCACTTATAACGCGACGGAGCTCACGAGGCAGTCGCCGTCGAAGTATGGGAAACTGACCATCGCAATGAGGCTGGACCTTACCGTGGTGCGATGGTTTGCATGCCTCAGAGATCCATTGAGCTATGCTGGGTGGTGCTCCTTTTGCACCTCCAGAACCACTCATACCAAATTGGACAATGGGTAGAGGCCAGACAAACTCAGCCTCCTGGTCCTCCATGTTGGATGTTGGAATAGGGGTGGCTCCTTATTTCATAAAACGGGCTCTGTAGTCCAGTGCCAAAACCCGCTGCCTCGCGGTAAGGTTTTTGAACCAAGGGCTTTGGTTGAGAACCCTAATCGTTCTCCTGCCTAGGCCTGAGCAACCTGTAAGTATTCTGCCAACGCAATACAATGAACCTTTCCTACAACAATTTCTTGATGGTCTGGCCGTCGCAGAGGATAATAAACGGCGTCCTATCTGCTGCATCGAGCAGTGTGGATAGGGTATGAATGCTACTGCTCAGCCCTTCCCGTCTTCTTATACCCCTTCTTGCGCTTCTGCATCATTAGTGTCCCGCTCCAACTTTACTTATATCCCCCCATTTCAATCTCCCAATTCTTGGCCTTCCCCAGTTTACTTCAATAGTTGCTTGTCTTCTAATTTTAAATCACATACAATCGGAGGGCCTTGCTCCAATCCAGTCGACAAGTCCATATTCAACCAACCAGACGACGTCAGTTCATCCGTTTCCCTTTAGAGTCCTCGCGTCTTGCTAAGACCGGCATGCCTCAACGTGCGCACTTTAATACAGATTGACCAACAGGCAGCACTTACCCGCATACTAAAGACCCTATCGATCGATATTTGCTGTTTATCAGAAACCCGCCTGCAAGATTCGAGCTCCGTGCATACCCTGCGATCCTCCACATGCGACACTGGCGGCACATTCTCATTGCGCCTGTCTGGCGATGATGCAGCTTCAAATGCCGGTCAAGCTGGCGTCGGCATTGTTTTGAGTCCCCGGGCTGAAGCTGCCCTGCTTGATTGGATCCCAGTAAACAGTAGGATGTTCGCCGTTAGATTAGCTGGTTCGTTCCGTGCTTCGAAGTCGCGCGGGGACAAACGGTGCCTGTTTGTCATTGCGGCATACGCCCCAACAAACTGTAGCACTGATTCGGTAAAAGATGATTTCTATCAGCAACTTCACGAGCTCCTTCGTTACAGAAGGAAAACGGATACTGTGGTGTTGGCTGGCGATCTAAACGCCCAAGTCGGGAAATTGTCCTCTGATGAGCTTCATCTGGGCTGCCAACATGGTGTAGGGCTCCCGTAATGATAATGGTGAGCGACTGCTACATCTGTGTGCAGATGCTCGCCTCTTTCTCGCGAGCACTAACTTTCGACACAGTACCCGCAGAAGTGTGACTTAGCGGCCACCAGCCTCGGGTCAGTCATGGAGGCAAATAGATCATTTTGCGCTCAGTTACCGCTGGAGAGGCTGTGTCCAAAACTGTCGCTCGATTTGGAGCACGAGCGTGGACTCTGACCACGCACTTTTATGTGCCGATGGTAAACGTCCGCAACGTCGTTGTGAATGGATTGACACTAGCCAGCTGGCGAAGCCAGATGTTCTGAATATATACCATGGTGCGCTGACATCTGGGCTGAGTAAGCTCCCACTAAACAACGTTGAAGTTCACTGGTCGCATACTGGTCAAACATTGCTATTATCAAGAATGTCTTCATGTGGCAAAACAAATTGCAAAACCAGACATTGGGTCTCTACACAGTCTCTGGAACTTGTGGATGCTCGCCGACGTATTCCGGCTGGAAGCGAATATAATGAAGCTCGCAAAAATCTCAGGGCAAAACTACGTGCTAGCCTAAAGAAGGACCGCAAAACCTGGTGGTCTCATCGTGCCTCTGAGATGGAAACAGCCGCTGCTATTGGTAATCATCGTAAGTTAAACCGCCTGATACCGGAAACAGGCAGCAGGAGACCTGGTGTTAGCGAGAACATACGCGAGGAGAGTGGGCAGCCGATCTACAGCCTGTCAAAACGCTTGGAACGTTGGGTTGAACAAGTTGTTATGCAATTTAACCAACCTGAGTTATCGCTTTCTTCGGACATTGAGCGCCCTTCTCCTTGGGCCGTCTCCTTGGATCCGCCCTCAAGCGCAGAAGTCGAAAGTGAGATCAGGCTGTTGGAATTGCATAAGGCCGCAGGAGCAGATAGAATTCCCACAGTCATCTTCAAATTCGGATGGCTGCTCTAGTAGATGATCTACACGAGTTGCTAGTAAAACTTTGGGAGCAGGAGACAGTCCCGATAGACTGGAACCGCTCCATTATTGTCCTCATTTTCAAGAGAGGCTCCCGTTTGGAATGTGGCAATCATAGAGGGATCAGTCTGATTTCGATTGCCTCTAAATTGCTTGCCTCTCTCATTCTCCACAAAATGACTGGCACTCGGGAAAGCCAGATTCGTGAAGATCAAGCCGGATTTCGTCGAGGTTGGGGCTGCATCGACCACATCTTCACATTGCGTCAGGTGTTGGGGCACCGCCATGTTTATTGGCGACCCACCGTTGTCGATTTTCTTGACATAAAAGTGCCTCGACTCAGTCGATCGATGTGCCCTTTGGGACTGTCTGATGAGGAAAGGTGTGCCTGATAAATATGTAAACATTATCAAAGCGCTGTACGCGCATATATCGGGGAGGGTGAGGGTTTGTGGCAAACTCTCGCCACCCTTCAGTATCACCAGCGGTGTGAGACAAGGATGCCCGCTGTCACTTTTCCTTTTCAACTTCGCTATTGATAAAATCATAGAAGCAAAGTTCGCTGGACACGACATTGAAGGTGTGGAGCTACTCCCTGATGACCGACTTCTTGACTTGGAGTATGCGGACGATATTGCTCTAATCTGTGACAGCTCCCAAACATGCCAAACAGCACTGAACCGATTAGCACTGGCTGTCAGTCGTTTAGGGCTATGCTTTGCTCCATCGAAATGCAAAGTACTTCTCCAAGATTGGCAGGGACCCAAACCTGCGCTAACGCTTGGTGGTGATCTGCTAGAAGTCGTTCAGGAATTTAAGTACCTGTGCAGCTATATTATCACCCGTGGGAAGAATGATGTGGTTACGAACCGTATGGCAAGAGCTCTAGGTGCTTTTGCCAATCTCCGCCACCTGTGACGCAGACGCGACATTTCTCTTGCCCCCAAGGGCGTTTACAACGCAGCCGTCCGTTCAACTCTCCCATAGGGCTATGAAACCTGGCCCATCAGGTCAAGAGACATGAAGAGGCTCGTCACATTCGATTATCGCTGCCTTCGCAGCTTAGCTCATGTCTAGTGGGAACACCGCGTGAACAGTGAGCGTGTTCGGCGTCGCGTATTTGGTGCAGGAAGAGCGAGTGAACCGCTCAGCACGATTATACCACGAACCAGGCTCCGATGGCTGGGCTAAGTGTTGCGCATGCCAGCACACCGACTCCCGTGACGTGCATTGTTTGCGCTTTGTGGGTGCGGTTGGAAGAGGAGGAGGGGAGGCCAAGTGATGACTTGGTCGAGAGGAATGAAAACCCTCACTTCGAAGTTGGCGTCGATTGGTGCATCCCGGCCGCCTGGCTGGGGTCCTAAGGACGGTGAACACGTTTGCTTGGACACACTTGCTGATATGGCTAGGAGCCGGTCCTAATAGCATTTGTGTTGTGAGTTAATTTGTCCATCCCCCTCCTGTTTAACATCATCCTCCAATCACCATCTCAATCGTTAGGCATAATATGACTTTCTTTTACGGCAGCTAGCTGTTAGCTCTCCGAAACGATGTCCATCCGTTACTGGGGACTCAGCAGGCGTGCCACTGTTTTTTCTTGTCTTTTGTATTGCAGCACAATAGCTGAGGTGTTTTCCACCTCCAGCTAACGTGTAATGAGGATGATGACGACGGGAAACTGACCCTTATCCCCAAGTCAGTGCCGTCTGTCCTTTGTGCAGCAAATGCCGTATTCTTCTTCGACACCAATGAGCTAATCGTCGCATTCTTCTCACCAGAACCATCAGGACGCTTACAGTTTGCGCACCGGATGGTCTCCTCGGCATCAGCTGTCATGTGGCCGCACATGTGATGCCACGGGTCGCCCCCGGTGCCTAAGCATTCCAGCTCACACATGCGTGCGGCCATCACCTTCTCCAGCTCAATAGGTTCTGCCAGAGCAGCAAGGGAGAGAATGCTTAATTTACGCCGATTCACGGCGGAAGTGCAATACATAGCTTTACGAATGTATATGCAGTTTGGTCCGCACCAATTTATGATCAGTGCCACTGAGCTCCACACAGTACACATGTCATGCGCACTTCACGCATGTCATGGTGACGTAGGAGTACATAGTCGAGCAGGTGAGTGTGACCACGCCGTGGGTGTGTCCAATTTGCTAGATCACTCGCACTCACTGCAAACGGAGTGTTAGTGATCGTCAGGCCGTGAGTAGCACACCGTGAGAGCACCCTGTCATCGTTCGCATTATCTGGACCAATGCCATGCGAACCGATAACATCTGTCTACACCGATGTATCACGTCCAACGAGCGCGTATTAGTCACCTAGCAGGAATAGTCGGTCGCTCCTCAGCACAGACCGTATCACGGAGGATAGCTGAGTGTAGAAATGATCACGCATGTCATCAGGATAACACATGGTTGGACCGTACATGCTTAGACTTGTGGCAAACTTACCACTTCCGAGTCGTAGGCCAGCAGTCATAAGTTGCGCGCTGATGCCAGATGGTTCGCCCACGAGCTGGCCACGGAGGCGATCGGATGTTGCAAATCCAACCCATAATCACGTGTTGCTGAGGCGGCGTTGCTACGTCTAGCTATTCTACTCTAGTGCAGAGTGGGAGTGGGCCTAGTCTACTGATTAACCTGACCCCCGACGTGGATCTGGTAATATTTTTGTAATTGGGACAAGTAATGTGAATGGTCAAACTGACTTGATTACTACTTCAGTGACCAAGCTAAGATGGAATTATTTGACTGTGCCGTGCGTACCATTTGGTGGTAATGGTCAGCGGAGGCGTCACAATCGCAGCAAAGATATGTGGATTTTTAACGCCACTCACTCCGATGGGAAAAATTTACCGTTCGCAAATCAAACTGTAGAATCGATGGAACAAGTGCTTACTATTACCCTAGAATAAATGAAATTTTTCTAAGGGGATTCCCACCATACCATTGGTGATTCCTTGTGTCTCAGTTGCGTTGACGCAAGGTCTTACAGGGACTACACGTAACCGGCCCTAAAATAACTAGTACGTGGTAATTATGGTATTATTTGCAGCCGTAGCAGGAAACCGCTGTCAAGTGCAGGTCAGTTTTAGCCGGTTTCTCTCCCGTTGGTCAGTGTTTACTTGGTAAGATACAGAACTCACAGTCTGTGTG